>PVKC010027275.1:0-15807 GCA_004027635.1 Crocidura indochinensis | reverse complement strand
CCCTATATTATTTCTCCTTGTACCTTGATAGATATTTAGAGAGTAGTTGGTATACCAAGGCTATACCTACAGAGGCTCTAGCTTTAACTCTTTACTGTCCCAGATCAGAGGTATGGAATGTGATTGACCCTCTCTTTCCCTTCCCAATTCCTGATTATCTACCTGACTTCTCTGCTTTCCCTGACCACCCACAAAATGTACTACTCAATAGTCAGGTGGGAATTTCCTGCTTTTCAAGCCCAGACAGTTCTGAGGATGCCCTGCTTCTAGTTGGAGGCCCTCAGGAAATACCCCCGATGTTGTCTACAGTAATACAAAGTCCAGTTCTATAAGTGGTGTGCAGATGACTTGCAGCTTCCCCTGGTTTTGCTCCTTCCAGTCCCATCTCCCTGTGTTTGCTTAAAATGAAATGTCCTACAGGATCACACTTATTTGCAATTCCTTGCCCACTCTTGGGAGCTACCAATGAATTGCCTTTCCTCCCTGTACCCCACTCTCTAAATCCTCAGTGGGGTCTCATGAATGTCTGATTCAGAGAAACTGTCTTTTTGTTTTGTTGGAAGAAACTGCTGCTTTCTTATTTCTACCTTCCTCTTGGAAGTTCCCCATCTTCTTTTATTGTTTGTTTGTTTTTTGTCTTTGGGCTACACCCGGTGATGTTCAGGGGTTACTTCTGGCTCTCTGGCTCTGCATTCAGAAATCGTTCCTGGCACGGAGAACATATGGGATGCCAGGGATCTAACCCAGGTCTATCCTGGAAGTCGCATGCAAAGCAGATTCCCTACTGTAGTGCTGTTGCTCCAGCCCCTAGCCCCCATCTTCTTGTATTATATTTTAATTAGTCCTTCCACAGCCTATTGGAGGACAAGGCCTTGAGACTATGGAATTAGGTCCTTTATCTCTGTATTTAGGTTCCAATATGAAGCTTGTAGCTATTAGCTGTCCCATAAAGAGGTGCCGAAAATGGCAGGAGAGAGGTTTGAGTAAGATTATAAGAGTTCACACAAAGTAGTCCTTTTTGACTTCATGTTAATTTAACATTTTTAAAAAAGTAGCAGAGGGTAAATATTAAAGCTAATACATAGGAAAAATGAAGTCATGAAGCTTGCTTATACATGGATGAATATGGAATGTATTACACTGAGTGAAATGAGCCAGAGGGAGAAGAATAGACAGAATGATCACACTCATTTGTGGGCTATATAAAGCAAGATAGTAATGAAATAATATCCAGAGACAATAGAGACATGGGCCAGGAGGACCAGTAAAAGATAGGAAGCCTTCCACAAATAGTGGGAGAGTGCAGATAGGGCAGAAAAGGAACCACTATGACAAAGATAATTGGAAATGATCACTCTGGACAAGAACTGGGTTATGAAAAGAAATATAGTGATAGGTATGATACTCCTCAGTAACCATACTGCAAACCATAGTTAAAAGTATGGGGGGGGTTGGAAAAATAACGGTAGGGCATTGGCTTTGCATGTGACTGACCCAGGAGGGACCTGGATTGATTCCCGGCTACCCAGATGGTCCCCAGCCTGCCAAGTGCGATTTCTGAGTAGCAGTCGTGCAGAAGCCAGGAGTGAACCATGAGCAGTGCTGGGCATGGTCTCAAAATCACTCAATCGATAAATAAAGTTAAAAAGAATGTGTGTTTGGGGCCCGGGAGATAGCATGGAGGTAAAGCATTTGCCTTTCATGCAAAAGTTCATCGGTTCGAATCCGGTGCCCCATATGGTCCCCTGTGCCTGCCAGGAGCAATTTCTGAGCATGGAGCCAGGAGTAACCCCTGAGCACTGCCGGGTGTGACCCAAAAACAAACAAAAAAGAATGTGTGTTCTAATAAGAGAATGTAAGGTAATCATAAACCATAAGAATTATAAACAATATAAATGAAAATTGTACGTATCTAACAGAATACAGTTGATTTTGCAAAAAATTAGAGTTGCATTTCAATAATTATTTAAAAGAGCTACATGTCTCATCTCTATTGCAGATTCAATTTACTTCATGAGCTTGATGATGTTTTTCTTTCTTTTTCTTTATATTTTAATTTATTTATTTATTTGTTGGGTTTTTTTGTGATTTCCACTTATTTTCTTCCTGTGTCTTGAGTAAGTTAGCTTTGTTAAATGGCCAATTTTCCAACTTTGAGTGTCATTTGAATCCATGTATTGGCTACTATCCCAATCCTTCTAAACATAAGTTGCTCAGATTTAATAAAATGCATGGCTTCTCATCTGTGTTTTAATATCAAACTTCTAGGGAAATCAACATGTGAAGTATGTTAAAGGCGGTCAGAAACATTTAATCTATTCATAAAGTGACTCCTTTACTCAACTATCAAATACAGTTTATTTCCTACCTGTAACAAACATAATGAAATAAGTATTTCAGGGGAAAGACTATTCATTCTACTTATTTTCACAAAAGACAGCAATCAAAGTCATGTTCCATAGATGAGAGATGTAACATATTGGGGTTTATCTCAGAAAGAGAAATTATCCACACCTCTGGTCTCCACCAAGAGGACCCAGACCATGGTTCTATTATGTTTCTTTTTTACAAGCTTTACTTACAGCATCCATCACATATTAACTACACATCAGAAATTATAATCCATCAGAAATTAATGTCTACTGTGTTCTTTCAGATGCAACTGGTGAAGTACCTCAGGGGATTTATGATTTTATTTAACTTGGGAGTATGATGATTTGGTTGAAGCACATTTCTTTAGACAGGTCTGCAGTGTTCTAAGTGCCCAAATATTCCTTCTTTGCTTTATATTTTTATTGTTTGGAGGCCATTTTGGTGTTGGTCAAGGTGTGACTCTCAGAAAAAATGAACTTGGGTTGGTCACATTCAAGTGATTTACATGCTATATTATCTCTCCAGTCTCTCAAATGGACACTTTTATAAACATGATTTTAGTGATAACACATAGACAAGAAAAAAATTGTAAGCATTGGGTTGATTATTTGACTTGTTTATTAAAAAGTAATTTGTTTCCCTAAAAAAAAAAAGAATGTGTGTGAGAGGTGTGAGAGAGAGAAAGAGAAAGAGAGATGTCTGCCATGGGGGCAAGCATGGAGAAGGGAAGGAGGGAAGGCAGGAGGGAAACTGGGGACATTAATGGCAGGAAATGTGTACTGGTGAAGGGTGTGGTACATTGTAAGTCTGAAATTCAATTATCAACAGCTCTATAACTGTGTATCTCATGGTGACTCAATTAAATAATTTATAAAATGCTTATCAAAATTAAATTTTAAAATAATTAGATTCATTAATATATACATTAATCTTTTATTTGATCTATTTTGGAAAATAAACCTAGTACAAAGATGGGCAGAATTAACTTTGTCTTTATCCATTTTCACGAGTAATTCTGAGTCATGTTCCTTAGTGACATCATCAGGAATATTCTGGCCTGTCTTGTTTAAATTTTCCTCAGATTAAGAAAAACAAGTCAAGTGGGTGTGGGGTGGGATGGAGGGAGATTTGGGACATTGGTGGTGGGAATGTGAAGGGGGGAGTTCTTTACATGACTCAAACCTAATCACAATCATATTTGTAATCAAGATGTTTAAATAAAGATATTATATATAAAAAAAGAAGAAACAAGTCAGGCTTACTATTTAATGAAGTCTCTACTTAAAGAACAGAGTTGATATTTAATAGGAACTTTGAGCATACTATCAACTCTGTCTTAACGATACCTTGAAGGTACTATTTCTGTTCCCCTTCTCATTTCCAAGTTGGTGAGCAGAACCGTGACTATGTTGATAAAGAACATACCTGCCCAATCCTGCTGGAGTGGAGCAGATGGGAAAAAGCAAGTCTCCACATGACCTGGTGAATAGTGAACAGTGGCCTGAATGTTACAGAACTTCTGGGCTTATCCTTGCAAATGGAAAATGTTGCAGACTTCTTTCGGAGACTTCCTGTAACTCTTACCAATCAGATATATTGCTTCTTCAAAGCAATTGAGTTTTGTCCAGTAAGGACAGTGGTGAAAAATAAAGACTCAGAAGCAAGAAATATTAGATTACTTAGGAGAGAATTAGCTGGTAAGAAAGAAGACAGCTTCTTGAGGGGAAAATTAGGCTTGTAATTAGATAAATGTTCACGTACTGCTGAGACATAGGAATTTATGAGCTTGCAGTGAGGAAAAAGCCTTCTTAGAAGATTAAGAGCAAAAGACTGCTTAAAATGTTGACAGTTAGGCAGTTAGCATATCCTTAAGAGTAAATCTCTCAGAACCCTGAGACTGTAGGAGACCACAGAGATAAGATGATGCTATCTGTTGTCTCAGTATATAAATGAGGAATTAGAGACCAGCTTTTGGTAAATTGGTTTGAGGTTAGTGGTTAGTTAGTAAACTGGCCTGAATGCAGCTGTACTAAAAATCTGGGGCTTGTTTTGTTTTGCTTTTTGGCCACACCCAGCTGTGCTCAGGGCTTGCTTTTAGCTCTGCACTCAAGGATCACTCCTAGCGGGGTTCAAGGGAATATATGAGGTACCAGAGACTGAATCCTGGTTGAGCATGTTCAGGACATGCATCCTGTCCACTATATTATCTTTCCAACCTTCTAATTTGGGACTTTTGATCCAACTCTGTAATACTATGTAAAATATTATGGACGAAGAAGGTAATGTTAACTGCTGAGAGAAATTCTAGTTGTAAGATGATGGGACTAATACAATTTATGTGAGGGCTAGTCCCCTTTGCTGACTTCAGAAAAAGCACATACACATGAATTCACATGTGCAAGATAAAAGTTAATTCCTGTATATAGGATTAATGCTATAGCATGACCTTGGTCATAAAAGTAGAAGTCTAATCAGTTGAACACAAATACAAAGATCTCTTAAGAGATTTACAGCTTGATTTTGGGGTTGAACCACATCCAGCAGTGCTCAGGGGGTACTCCTGGCTTTGCGCTCAGAAATTGCTCCTGGCTTGGGGACCATATGGGACATCAGGGATCAATCCTAGGTCTGTCCTGGGTCAGCCACGTACAAGGAAAATGCCTTACCACTGTGCTATTGCTCCAGCCCCTACAGCTTGATTTTTTAATAGTTTCTCTTTACATAAATTACAAATGTTAAGGGAAAGAATTCTAATCTAAGGCCAGAGAAGTATTACAGTGGGGAGGGCACTTGTTTTATATGTGGCTAACTTGGGTTCAATCTCCGGCCTTCTAGGCGGTTTCTGGAGCACCACCAGAGTAATACCTGAGTGCAGATCCAGAATTAACCCCTGATAATTGCCAGGTGTGCCCCCAAAACAACAACAAAAAAGTCCCTAAAAATCAAAATAACAACAAAAAAATTCTAACCTAGACTAATAAATAAGAAGCCCCTCAGGAAGTAGATAGGGAACAAAATAAGTAAAATGTCCACAGTATAAAAAAAATACCATTTTGTACATTGTTTTATGTATGTTTGTATGTGTATAATAGGGACAAAAATTCATTTAGCAAACATTTTAGGAATATCAGCTGTATGAAAAAGTCCTTGTCTTCTGGCTTAGCATCTTGATCTTAGTTTCATGGCTCTTGACCCATTACAACCACATTCTTAAGAACAATCTCTCTTGTCCCTCAGGTTTTGCTAAAAATCAAACTAAACTAGAAAATTAGGAGATGATAAGGGTTGGACCATACCTGGCTGTATTCAAGGCTTACTCTTGGATCTGTGCCCAGGTATCACCCCTAGGTGATACTTAGAAGACCATATTTGGTGCCAAGGATTAACCAACCCAGAGTCAGCTATATGCAAGGCAAGAGCCTTACTCACTGTAATAATATCCCTATTCACATATGAGTATGATTTTATTGACTTTTGCCTACTTTTTGGTTTACAGGAAGAAGAAAATAACTTTCCAGACAGTACTGGAGATCCACTCTCAGGTAAATGGTTGACTTAATAGCTATCTGGACTTCCATGATGGTTAGCATGGAAAAATTAAAGATAATCTGAGACTATGTTTATCATTAACTATGAAATCTGTACCACAGGTTTACACTGTGCTAGAGAAACTTAGCAACAGCATACCTTGGGGAACTGCAAGGAACTTTTTAAAGATGTCATAGGAATCTTCAAAGACTACTTTCTTGGAATGATTTCTTACTTGTGAAGGACAAAACAAGGTTTGGGTCTGAACAGGATTTAGACTGAACAGGTTAGAATTTAGCAGACCTCACCTAAGTTAAGGGAGCCATAGTATTGGTAAGAACTTTACCAGATGATGAGAAAAATTGGTCTTAAGTAAACTAGATCAAAGTGGAAGGGCTATTCTCTGCTTCCTTTCTCACTCCGAGCCCTGGACTCTCGGGTGGCCAAAGGGGCCACTCCTGACATCAGGCTATTTACTTTTCTACCCCTTGTCTTCTTTTAGTGTGTTTAAATAAAAAAAAATCAAATTTCTCCCTTTTTGTGGAAAAAACCCCACAAGCTTTGACAATACTTAAATTTCTTAG
The DNA here is from genome assembly GCA_004027635.1 of Crocidura indochinensis. Classification (NCBI taxonomy): domain Eukaryota; kingdom Metazoa; phylum Chordata; class Mammalia; order Eulipotyphla; family Soricidae; genus Crocidura; species Crocidura indochinensis. The sequence continues at coordinate 9,322 of PVKC010027275.1, read as the reverse complement.
TAATTAACCACTTAAAATGGAATATTAAAATAAATTATAATAATAAGCTTTAAATGACATTTCTCCATATTAAAAGTTGCATATTGAATGCCAAAAATCATTTTTTTTTGTGGTTTTTTGGGTCACACCCGGCAGTGCTCAGGGGTTACTCCTGGCTCCATGCTCAGAAATTGCTCCTGGCAGGCACGGGGGACCATATGGGGCACCGGGATTCGAACTGATGACCTTTTGCATGAAAGGCAAACGCCTTACCTCCATGCTATCTCCCGGGCCCCCAAAAATCATTTTTAAGGGAATAGGTAAGGTATCATTCAACCCCTAGGATAATCTGCCCTTGATCCCAGACTCTGCTTCCATTACCATGTTAAAAATCAGCACACAATTTCTCCCCCTAGACACATATCACATATATGGTGACATTCTAAGTGATTGTTTTTTATCTTCAGTGACTTTTTTAGTTATTATTATTATTAATTATTACTTTTGTTTGTTTGTTTTGGGGCCCTATCCAGTGGTGCTTAGGGGTTACTCCTGGCTCTGCACTCAGAAATTGTTCCTGGCAGACTTGGGGGACCATATGAGATCCCAGGGATCGAACCTAGGTCTGTCTTGGGTTGGCCACATGCAAGGCAAATGCCCTACCACTGTACTATCTCTCTAGCCCCAGCTGTTTTAGTTATTAATAAAAATAATTAATTTTCTTAATAAAGAGAAGAGTCTGTGTGTCACATTCTTGAAGGGCAAATAGTCCAATTTCTGGCACAGAAATTGGAATTCTGGCTCCAGTGTAGCCACCTTCCCCATCCTTACTCTTATTAGAGAAATTAGGTTCATTAGTTTCTGAATTTTTGGTTGTTTGTTTGGGGCCACACCAGCGATGCTCAGGAGTTACTCCTGAATATGTATTGAGGAATCACTCCTGGTACTGCCCAAGGGAACCAGATTGGGGGCCATGGATCAAACACAGGTCAGCCTGTTCAAAACAATTGCTCTACCCACTGTACTATCTCTCTAACTCCAAGTTAGATAAATTTCTGGAGAGATTTCCTACCTAATTTCATTGGATTTTCCAGTGACCTAGATCCCATTTAGGTTCACTGCAGTTCACCATCCTTGTATTACACCTTGGTCCAACCAAAGACTAGAGCCACTGGTTAATACTAACCCCATCTTCCATAAATGGTACAACAGACACAGGCTGAAATCCAAAGCACCTACCTGGGTGAATGAATGATGCAAGTGTCTTAGTAAACATACAGAGGCAATGTTAAATTTCTTTCTATATCTTGTATTTAGACATTTCTAGCGTACTTGAAAAAAATACTTTCTCTGCAAACTTAAATTTGCACATGTGTGTAGGAAAGTATATATATACACATATATATATATATATATATATATATTTGGTAAAATAATCAGGGAGATCCATAAAGGGTTTTAATTGGCCTACATGGCAAGACATGAATTTTTCCCATATAGTAATCTGAAAGTTTTACATTTTGTGAATGCACATATATTTCTAGTATAAAGAAAAACCTACCATAAATCATTAATTTAAAATATTTAGTTTTTTTACTTTAAAACATGTTAAATGTAGTTTAATAAACACGGTCACACTAGTATCAACATTTATGGCCTTGATATAAAAAAACTACTATACCTTGACCACCACCAAAGTACTTATGACCCTCCACCACTATTCTTATATCACCTCTAGTCTGCCTCTTAATGTTATACCCCACAACCACAAATGTGAAATGGCAGTTAATATAAAACTTAATTAAGCACGTTGTTTAGAACTATCTATAAATTCATCAGGGATTCATAAAGAGTTAAGATCCTTCTTAATTAACTTTAATCAAGTTTTGTGAAGTCATTAAAGTGCTTAGTTGTATTAAAATGAAATAGAAGATGTTCGGAGACAATTGCAAGTAATAATATTAAACACATAAACTAATGTTGTAATCAGCATCTTTAGCCCTTGCATTCCACACAGGTGGTCTTTAGGTAGACAGGGGGTGGTGGATGGGTGGTTAATCCCTTCCCCGGGCTGGAAAAATCATTATTCAAAGAAGAGGATAGATACAGAATGATCTCTTGTATTTGTGGAATTTAAAGATTCTTTTTTTTTTGGGGGGGGGGTTGGGTCACACCCGGCAGTGCTCAGGGATTACACCTGGCTCCATGCTCAGAAATTGCTCCTGGCAGGCACGGGGGACCATATGGGGCACCAGGATTTGAACCAATGACCTTGCATGAAAGGCAAACGCCTTACCTCCATGCTAACTCCCGGGCCCCTAAAGATTCTTAATAACAAAGCAATAAATGGTCAAAGGCAGCAGAACCTGAGAGTTGGTCTGCAGCATTGAACAGGGAGAAGAAGGGAGAGGAAGAGGAGTAAGATAGGAGGGGCCTTTAGGAACATGAAGGAGGGAAGCGGGCTCTCTTGTGATGAGTATGGTGTTGCAATGATGTATGTGTGAAACCATCATTAACAATATTATAAGCCATAGTACTGGATAAAGATTATATTCCAGAAGACCTGAGTACTTAGAAAATGTTGACTATTGAAAAGGAAAAGGACACTAGAGTGATCAAATTAACAAGTGAGAGCCAAAGGAAAAAGAGAGCACTGCTATGCACTGGGTCTTGATTGGGGACTACAGTTGGCAGTGCTTAGGGATACCCATGGTCCAGCATAGCATTGAATGCCATTAGCCTAATGAGTCTGCCCATAATGGTGGATATTTAAGGGGCCTTAAAAATCTTCCAGGTTGATGCAGATCCTCAGTTTGATTGATCTTCTTTCCTGGATGCACATGTATCCTTGTCGAGATAGTATCCAGTACTTGGACTTCCAGATTTACCCAAATTCTTTCCAGGGCTTCCTCAGGAGGGTTTTTGTGCCAGGTTGACTGTCAGATTACTTCTTTATGGCTAGCTCAGGGGACAGCTGCTTCAGCAGGGGCAGCACTCAAAGGAAACTGAATGCTCGTAGAAATGGCATGACTCATATGAGATGGGTCCTTGAATGTGCCTGGGAAGTGACTTGGGGGTGTTCTCATGTATTTGGCTGAAGTTGTTGTTGTTGTTTTTAAATAAACAATTAAATGGAGACACTAGCTTAGATGATTAGCATCTGAATCATTTTTTATCTTATCTTTTACTTACAAATACTAGTTTAGCTTTTACCAGGTACCAGGCTCTTTTCTAAAAAATTGACTGATGTCAGCTTTTCCTTACTGCTTTATTCATGATCCAGTTATTATTTTCACCTGAAGGTTGCAACAGCTGCAGTGCTGGGTCACATGGCTTACACTCATCTTTTTCTGTGACATGTCTTAAATACATGGAAGCCCGTGCCTCCTCCAGTTTACCTTCAAACACAACCCCAAGCTGCCTCAACTACTAGCCAAATACTTCATTTGTGTGTTTCACACATCCTGAGAAAGTCTTCAAGGAGGGAGAAAGTCCCACTCGATGCTTCTTCAGGTTGTAGTGCTAACTGGAAAAACCCAAAATATACCCTCTTCTTGCAACCCAGCATCTGCACAGTAGAAATGCCTTTCACAAAAGCATACTGCTTTCAGAGATTGGCTTTGATTTGATTCTTGTCATTTAGTACCCATTGTAGCTGGTTGATGAAAAGAGAAACATGGAGTGGATGGTAGATAAGAAAGGAAATTAGACAGAATGAGAAATGATTCAGCCTTCTTTGTAATCAGGGAAAGAAAATAGAATATTCAGAATCAATGATCACAAGAAGTCATGCCCGCTTTGTGAAATTCTCAAGATATTAAGTTTACAACTCATTTACAATTGTGAATTTGTAATTACATTTGAATTACATGTATAATTACATGTGTGATTACATGTGAATTTGTAATTCATTTACAATGTGTGAATTTACAATTCACCAAATTTTAAGAAGAAAATATATGGACATTACTTTAATAAAGCCTAGGCCAAATAGAGAAATGAAACGTCTCTGCCATTAGTCTTGTCTAAGAGTAATAATTACCACTTTATGTACTTGCTCTCAATAGTCTCCAATTTTTCAGTAATATTTTTCTGACTTAGCACTTAGATAATTAATTTAAATGGAACTTCCCCTTAGATATACATGTAAAATGGAATTTTCATTTTATTTAATTGGGTCTATAAAGAGACACTTCATTAATATTTCTCTTTCACATAAGAGAAGGGCAGGGGAGTTTCTCTACTTCAGTACTGTTTGATAACAAAAACTTAGTTCCTGAAAGATTGACAGATTCCAGTCAACCAATTTGTCACTTATATTCTTCATTGCTCGTGTCAACTTGTATTTCCTTAAAAGGGATGTTTTAGGGGCCCGGGAGATAGCATGGAGGTAAGGCGTTTCTTTACCTTTCATGCAAAAGGTCATAGGTTCGAATCCCGGTGCCCCATATGGTCCCCCGTGCCTGCTAGGAGCAATTTCTGAGCATGGAGCCAGGAGTAACCCCTGAGCACTGCCGGGTGTGACCCCCCCAAAAAAAAAACAAAAAAAAGGGATGTTTTAGGGAGTGAAAATGAAATCATACTATTTTCCCCTTTTGCTTAAAGATCAAACGCCAACCAGAAGCCCTTAGGTCCATTTCTATGTAGATAAAAATTCTTCATCATTTTCCAGCTCATAGTTTATAACTATCTCCCTTGGATGAATAATGTGGTATGTGTGCAGCCCAGCGATTTATCAATGTCATAATCTGACACTTTAAACATATTTATTCCCAATCACATTGGAAACCACACATAGAAAGGAGCATGTATTTATACCTTTATAAACATAACTGCAGGAGCATTTGACTCTACCTTGACACTTGTAGGTATTTGGCAAGTTCTAGATCTGATAATTTATACACACCTGGGATGGAGTTAGTTTATTTTAGAGCCTCAATATTTTGCAATCTGCAATGTTGCCAATATAAAATGTTTACTGTTTAGTTATTTGAACCTAACTCAAGACCTCGTTATCCCGGGGAATGTTATTATATACGATCTGAGAGCTAACAGTGGTACCAGGCACAATGGAGGGAAACACCCGTGTGGTAATAGCAGCTCTCAAAAACCAGAGAGTGCAAGATAAAACAGCTTCTTCCCTGCAGGGAGATACATTAAATCTATGTGTGATCCACTGCCAACATCCTGACTGGAGCCATTTTCTGGGCTCAACTAATCATGACCTTTGTAAATTCTCAATCTTGTTCCAATTCACAATTAACTGTTAATTGACTGGAATTTTAAACCTGACACCCCCACACTTGAGAGTTGGACACTGCTCCATTGGACATGAATTGTTGCTTATAATTGTTTTAAATGACAGAAACATACCTTGCCAAGGAACATGCCTTATCCTTGAATACTTCTTTCAAGTGCAAGGTAAATTGTTAAGAGAGGCTGAAAAGTTGGAGAAGAGGAAAAGGATCAGGCCAGGAAGATCCATTCATCTGCTTGTGAGTGTGGAGACATAGTTGTTTGGACTCAATTTCCAGATAAATATGGACCCTCTTAAAAGAGAAGTGACTGTGACGCCAAATAAATAACCGTGGCAGGAATTTTCTGACTAAGAACTTAACTCTGTAGTTGTCTTTAAGGCAATAGATTTCAACCCTGGCTACAGATGCAGAGGTGTTATAAAAATTCCCTTGTCCTTCCCTCACCCTACTACATCAATTAACCAAGAGTCTCGTGGGTGGGACCAGACATAAGGATTTTGTGAATCTCCTGGGGCAATAAGGGGGAGGGAGGATTTCCATCTTGTGGCCAAGATACCTTTAAAAAAAAATGCTGTTGGTTATGATCCCTTACCCACAGCTAATTCTTTGTTGTGTGCCTATAGTGTGTTCCAAAAAGGTTTTAGTAAAATGATTTTATTTAATCCTCTTAACCTTCTGAGATATAGGTATCATTATTCCCCTTCTGAAAGTGAAGACAGTCTTTTTTGTTTTAATTGAATTACTGTGAATTATAAAATTATAAAGTTCTAAAGTTCTTCATGATTGAGTTTTTAGGGGTCCAGTGCTGGAGCACCAATCCCTTTAACATTGAAGGCATAAACTCAGTAGCATGTCCAAGCTGTAAACCTGCACCTAACTGATATTGACAGCCATGGCATGCCACTAAGCTTCATGTTGTTGATTTCTAGGTTCACAGAATACTTCCCCATGGCAACTAGTAATGTCTTTTTCTGCCTTTGGTGGTGGTGGTGGGGGCGGTAATCAGGGGTTATTCCTGGCTATCTGCTCAGAAATAGCTCCTGGCAGTTACAGGAGACCATATGGGACGCCAGGATTCAAACCAACCACCTTAGGTCCTGGATCAGTGCTTGCAAGGCAAACACCCCTGTGCTATCTCTCAGGTCCCTTTTTTTGCTTTTTTATCTTCTCAGTTAACACTTAAAAACAGTTTTTATGGTATTTAATTGGGGGCTGGGCGGTGGCGCTGGAGGTAAGGTGCCTGCCTTGCCTGCGCTGGCGTAGGACGGACCGCAGTTCAAACCCTGGTTTCCCATATGGTCCCCCAAACCAGGAGCGACTTCTGAGCACATAGCCAGGAGTAGCCCCTGAGCGTCACTGGGTGTGACCCCCCCCAAAAAAAACAGTTTTTATTTGCTTGAAAACATTTTGTTTGGTTTGGTTTTGGTTTTTGGACCACACCTGGTGGCTCTCAGAAGTTATTTCTGGCTCTGTGCTCAAAAATTACTCCTGGCAGGCTGGGGAAACAAAGCGATTCTGGAGATGGAACCTGGATTGGTTGCATACAAGGTAAATTTTCCACCTGCTGTACTATCACTCTAATCCCTTGAAAATATTTTGAAAGCTAGTCATAAACTACCCTATGATTTTTTTTATTTTGGTTATTTATCTGTCACACTCTTTATTCATTGGATTTATTTAACAAATATTATTAGGCACTTACTGTGTGCCTAAAGGGAAGCAGTATAGCATACATTCAATTGTCATTCAGTTTAGTTTTTGTTTATTTGTGTATGGGCAACATTCAGTGACACTCGGAGTTAGTCCTGGCTATGCGCACAGAAATCACTCCTGGCTTGAAAGACTATGTGAGATGACAAGAATCAAACTGAGGTCTGTCCTGGGTCAGTTGCATTCAAGGCAAATGCCCTACTGCTGCACCACCGCTCCAGCCATCAGTTTAGTTTTTATATTGATAGGAGTGACTGATAATAAGTAATTACATAAGGCAATAGTTGTAAAGGTCCTGAGATCAGGACAAGTGTGATGATAAAAGAGTACAAATGGATAGTTTGGGGAAATGTCTGTAAACAGTCAGGGTTAAGTTATGTCATAACAAATATCATCTGACTCCTTGAAAAAATGTAGAGCCTGACGTTGTTAAATAACATTTAAATAACACTTGGCAAAAATGCCTCCACATTGTTATCATCTCCATTTTATAAATGAGGAGCTTGAACTTGGTATATTTAATATACCTTAAAGAATTCAAATCTCTAAGGTTGGATCACAGGAATTTAATGATCCCCATTTGAGACAGATCCAGAATTGGGCTGATTTTAGATTGTACTTATAAGGAAAGGATTCAGAAAGGCTGGTTGGTTATATAATAGACACTGGATAAATATTAGGTATTATGATGATGATGACCCACTGAGAAACTTGGTTCTCATAAATTCTCCAAATGGTCTTCTTTAGTTTAATTCAGTATCTAACTAGATTTACAAAGAGAAAACCCTTTTCAGACTTGGACAAATTCATCAGAAATGAGAATGAAAGAAAACATGGTTTGGGGCTGAAGCAAGCACAGTAGGTAAGGTGTGTGCCTTGCATGTGGCTAAAGCAGGTTCAATACTTAGCATCCCATATAGTCCCCAAGCCTTCCAGAGTGATTTCTGAGTGCAGAGCCAGGAGTAACTCCAGGGCATCACCAGGTGTGAGCCCAAAACAAACAAATCCCCCCAAAATGACATGATCCATTTTTGCTTCATATGAGTTAAAATATTTAGTTCAAGTGTTAAAATGAGAATCTTAATTATTAGAGAATCTAAGTAAACTTCTTTACATTATTATTTTATTTCCTCCCCCCCAGAATCCTTTCATTTCTTCCCCAAATTTAGAATAGAGCTATCTTCATATATTTCAAGACCACGTGGCTATACTGCTTTCAATCAGTATCTGTTTACTGTCAGAAAACATCTACAATTTCTTTCTTTTATTATTAATGTTCTCTTTTGGTTCCAAAACTTATCAAACAATAACAACAAACTAATTTTTCTTTGGTAAAAGTACAGCTCATTTTTATTAATTCACTTATCGACCAATATAGTTTGCTCTATACAGATGCCCTGTAAGCTATCAAATTATCTCATTTCTCATCCAATTTCTGATAAGAAAGTTTTTCTTTGGTCCCAAGTCTCTCTCCCTATGATTACTTTTCCCCTCAAGGCAAAACCTTTTATGTGTACTGTATCATGATCATGTTTAAACTCAATAGGACAAAATGTATTTCATAGAAAAAAATTTTAAGTTCCCCAAAGAGATAATTATAGTTTATGGTTCTAAAAGGCAGCTTTAAATTCACTCGTGTTGGCAATTCATGTAGGTTCCAATTTATCAAATGGTTTGTCATTTGTATCATTGAAAATAAAAAAGAAAACATCAATAGAATTTAACATATGACTTTTTAAAAAAAATTTAAATAGAGTAATTATAGAAAATTGAGAAATATCCATTGTTAACATTTTTGTTACACCTACTTCTAGATTTTTCTCTATGCTTAGATTATTTTATATTTTGTATACTTGACAGGAAAGACCTTTTTGTTTGTTTGTTTGTTTTGGGTCGCACCTGGCATCACGCACCTGGCTCTATGCTCAGAAATCACTCCTGGCAGGCTTGGGGTACCATATGGGATGCTGGGATTTGAACCACCGTCCTTCTGCATGTAAGGCAAATGCCCTACCTCCATGCTATCTCTCCGCCCCCCCCTTTTTGTTTTATTAAAAAAAAATGGAAGTATTATTAACTTTTATTTTGGGGTGGGCACACCTGTATGATGCTCAAGGGTTACTCCTAGCTAAGCGCTCAGAAATTGCCCCTTGGCTTGGGGGACCATATGGGAACTGGGGGATCGAACCGCGGTCCTTCCTTGGCTAGCGCTTGCAAGGCAGACACCTTACCTCTAGTGCCACCTTATCAGCCCCATCCATTACCTGCTTTCTTTTTCATGTTTCAAAAAATTATTTATTTAGCCCTATCTTTTTGTTTTTGTTTTTGTTTTGGGATCACACCCGGTGGCTCTTAGGGGTTACTCCTGGCTCTGT
>PVKC010027274.1:0-15889 GCA_004027635.1 Crocidura indochinensis | reverse complement strand
TTCTTTCTTTCTCTCTTTCTTTTGTTTGATGGTCACACTCACTGCTTGGAGACTACTTCTGTTGATATTCAGAACCCATGTTATGTTGAGAATTAAGTCTAGGGCTCTTGCAGGCAAGGGATACTCTTCAGTTCGTATAACATTTAATATGCCATAAATATGCTAATATCTTTTGAAATATACTAAGCTACATTGACAAGAAATCAAATATGATTTTTCAATGGCAAATGAATTTTATCATCGTATTTCTCTGAATTTTCAATAGCATTTAAATATATATAGAGTTATAGAAAACTCATCTTGCTCAAGGAACAATCCTGGTGGATTTGGAGATATTTGCAGTGCAGGGAATGGAACCCCTGTGGGCTGAGTGCTAGGCGAGCACCTTACCTACTGTGATGCCTCTCCAATTTTAAGCTCATCATCATTTTTATAATAACTTGAAAATCTAATACCAAAATGTATTAGGGGAAAATGTCTAGTACCATTAAGAAATATGGGAAATGTGTCTGTCAGACATGTAACTTCTTTTCAAGCTATAAAAATAAAGAAACATAATAATAGACAGTATTAGAAAATTGACCAATGAAATAAAAAGAAAATTCATACCCAGAACTTCTTGCACATATGAACATTGTATCTAGTGAAAGTCAATAAGTAAAAGATAATAAAGAAAACTGATTAACCTGATTGAAGTGGCCAAATGGAATGAAATAGTTAATGAAAAAGGTAATTTATTGAAAGTTTCTAAACAGGACTGAAGATATAATACAGTGGTTAAAGTGCTTGCCTAGCATGATGTCAACTCTGGTTTGAGCCTTGGCCCTTAGTATGGTTCACCATACAAAGTCAGGGGAGCAAAGAATAACAAGAAGCCTCTCAGAGTCACTGGATCTGTCCCAAAACATTGCCATTCTGCCCCAAATAAAGAATTGGAGTAAAGTTCAGAATATCAATTTAGTTTGAAAAATAATATCCTTCTGTAAACAGATACCCAAAAGTCTTGAATATATACAAATAATGCACTGGGTTTTTAAAATTAAACAGATTCCAAAAACACAATACAGAAAAGGCAACTGTACTCCTATGTTCATTGCAGCATTATTCACAATAGCCAGAATCTAGTAATAACCTAAGTGTTTGAGAACAGATGATTAAGTTAAAGCAACTGGTACATTTACACAGTGGAAAACTATGCACTGTTAGAAAATGAAGTAATTCAATTTGCTTATACCTGGATAGATATGGAAAGCATTATGCTGAGCAAAATGAGTCACGGGAATAGGGATAGACATAGAATGATCAGAATCATTTGTGGGTTGTTAAAAAATAGTGTGGTAGTAATATCCTATGACAATAAAGAAGAGGGCATGGAGAACCAACTCATGGTTGAAAACTTGCCACAAATAGTTGGAGTGGGCAATTAGGTCAAAGCAGGAACCACTATGCCAATGATAGTTGGGAATGATCACTCTGGACAAGAACTTTGTACTGAAAGATTATAAAGTAATACTTTTTCAGTAACAATATTGTAAACCTCAGCATCTAATAGAAAATAAAGGGAGAGTGAGCAAGCATGTGAGAGAGAAATAGAAAGAGAAAGAAAGAAGACTGTGGGAGTGAGGGAAATGGGAAAATGGGACATTGATGGTTGAAAATGTGCACTGGTTTGGGGGCCGGGCGGTGGCGCTGGAGGTAAGGTGCCTGCGCTAACCTAGGATGGACCTCGGTTCGATCCCCTGATTCCCCATATGGTCCCCCGTGCCTGCCAGGAGCGACTTCTGAGCGAATAGCCAGGAGTAACCCCTGAGCGTCACCGGGTGTGGCCCAAAAACCAAAAAAAAAAAAAAAGAAAGAAAATGTGCACTGGTAAAGGGATGGGTGTTGTACATTCTATGGCTGAAACTCAATGATGAACAACTTTGCAACACTGTAATCGATAAGTATAATGAATGCATGTCCCAGAAAATTTAACACAAAGTCACCATGATGAAAGCAGTACAACTTGGGTTGGAGCAGTCACACAACAGGTAGAGCACTTGCCTTGCACAAGGTCAACCTGAATTTGATGGCTGCCATCCATATGGTTTCTAGAACCTGCCAGGAGTGATTCTGAGCATTTAGGAGTAACCCCTGAGCATTGGCAGATGTGTTCCAAATAACAAACAAAAAATCAAACCAAACCAAGCAGAAAAAGTAGTACAAACTGAAACTACAGAGAATTTAGCATTCAATTTGCACTACCTGAAGAAGTTTAATAATACAAGCTGGTGATGGTTTTTTAACTTTTATAAAGTGATGATCAGAAAGCAAAACATTTGAGTTTTGTTTGTTAACGTGCTATTTATAAACAACAACAACCCAGATTTAAACCCTAATATCTCAAACAAATACCTGCTCTATCATAAAAGTGATATATATATCATTTATCATGCATATATAGTAAAATGTATGTTATATAAAGTACAGCAAATGCTTTTATTTATATAAAATTAAATATATTCTATCAAATTAAATTATATGATCATAATATCATAGAAATATATAAAGATTAAATTTATTATCATATTAAATTATATTCAATTTTTTTCTTTTGGTTTTGTTCAATTGCTTAGTTGTTTATTTTTCAGAACTTACTCCTGGCTCTGCCTTCAGGGATCACTCCTCATGGCACAGGGAACCATATGGAGTGTTGGGGGATCAATTTCTGATCAGCCACATGCAAGGCGAATGTTCTAGTCTTCTAACTCTCACTCAATCCGTCACCAGACTTAAGAGAAAAATTTTGCATTACAAGTAAAATCTAGCAGTCATGTAGCCTAAAATCCATCAATTTCATGCCTGAAAGTTTAACTCAGAAAAGCAACTGTTAAAAACAAACCATTAGGTATAGAATAGAGCCAAGAAGAAATTGTTTCACATAGATATTGTTACTAAGAGGCAGTGATCCATGCCTACCATAATAATCATGTAGAAGCTATTGTTTTAAATACTGTTGACTTTTAATTTTATAATCTATTAGCACTAATTTCTATAATAATTGGCTCTTGAGAGTAATGGTAATGAGAGTAAATGGTCAACTTTGATTATTTTCTCTGTGAATAATCAAATGAACAAGCTACATTGAAAAGATCTTCCTCTTTATTTGGCTACAATAATATATTACCTTGAGTTTTTTTCTCAATAAAATTTCTATTTTACTCAATTTTAGTTTATTAACAGAATATTATTCTGAATATGCCATAAAATTAATATTTCTATTGTGTAATTTTGTATTTAGCCTTTAAAGTGGATAGCTTACATTTCCCAATTTTCTTTCTGTAAAAGAATCTATTAATTCTCAACAACATCTAGTTCTCAAAAACTTTTGAATCAGTTTCCCAAAATTTATTGACTAAAATTAGGTTTCTAGTTATATAATTCTAAAAGTCAAAGTATTTTTATAATGTTTTTATAGTAATATTTTATAGTTTCTTTTTTTTCAGGTCACACCCATTTGATGTTCAGGGGTTACTCCTGGCTAAGCACTCAGAAATTGCCCCTGGCTTGGGGGGGGACCATAGGGATCGAACTGCGGTCCTTCCTTGGCTAGTGCTTGCAAGGCAGACACCTTACCTGTAGCGCCACCTCGCCAGCCCCATTTTATAGTTTCTTATGTAGAAATTTTACCCATATTTTTTAAATCTATATTTAATCTTGGATACATTTTGAAGCTACTGAATATCATTTTTAAACAATAAAGTAAATTCAACTTAATGTTAATTAAACCTACCCTAATTAAAGTTCTGCTGTAAAGGAATTTTGAAAATATAATTAAGATTATAAAGTTTACGTTAGTGTGATTAATATGGATTATGCAGGTGGGCATAATTTATATTAATTTATACCATGCTAAGTTCAGTTTTCTTAGTAGAAGCCAGAGAGCAGTAGCAAATAAAGAAAGTAGAGATAGATTGAAGCAGAAGGCATATTTAAAAAAATTTAAGGGACTTGATAGATAGTATAAGGATTAAGATACACTACTTGCAGGAAGCCAGTTATGATTTTGGTCTTCCATACCAGATAGTCCCTTGATTAGTATCTAAGCAGCAACTACTGAAACAGTTGGCCAAAAATCACTGGGGCTGCTATGTGTGAGTGTGTGAGTGTGTGTGTGCGTGAGAGAGAGAGAGAGAGAGAGAGAGAGAGAGAGAGAGAGAAAGAGAGAGAGAGACAGAGACAGAGACAGAGAGACAGAGACAGAGAGAAACAGAGAGAGACAGAGAGAGGGTTGGGGAAACAGGTTGCCTGTATGAAAAAAGGACAGAACAACAAGAATTATCATTTCCTGCCTTTAAAGGTAATCAGTATCTTAATTTTGACCATATGAAATCCAAAGTGAATATGGGCTGGGCTACTTTATGCACTTCAAACTACGAAACATTTGATTTCAACTTTTTTTTTTTAATTATTATAGTTAGGGTAAAGTAATGTGCATACAGAGTTAACATTTATGGTCCTGGTATGCAGAGTCCCTTCACTCCAACAACATCAAAGCTTTGAAAACTCCCCACTTCACCCCGTGATATTCTAGTCTACCCATTTCCCCATTAAACAGTATTTCCTGTTTCTACTTCCAATGCTAAGAATTTGTTATCAATCCATATATCTATCGTATCTTGTCTTCCTGTATATCAAGTAGTGAGACCTATGTTAGAGACCAAGTTGACACTCGAAATGGTGCTGAGAGACAGAAACCACCTTAGATAATGCAAGGTGCAAAAGCAAGTTCATTCAGGTAATCGAGGTCTGAGCCTCATCCAACTAAGGGAGTCTTGACAAGGACCCCAGGTCAATTATATAGTTTAAATAGAAACACACACACACATATATTATATTATAGAGTTTATATAGAAATCACAAGCAGTAACAGTACAATCATTTGACTGTACAGATATCTTAATTAATCACTTATTGTTCATGCTCAACTTTGGTTGGATAGGGATACTCTGATTCGAACCTTGGTTTTCTAGGGATACTTGGATTCGAACCCTGGCTGCCAAGGATTACTCTGATTCATACTTAGGTTTTTAAGGGAGCCTTTTCAGATAGAACATTCCAAGATCACTCAACCCTTCGTTCCTTATTCCTGGAGGGCATCAACTTTAGTTTTATTTCTGAGTTAATTATCTCTGTCTCAGGAAGAACTACTTCACTGGGATAAGTGATTTAACTTAGTTGTGTTTGGTTCTTACAACACCAAGTGCTTTTCCTTTTCCCTCTGACTAATTTCACTGACTATGATATCCTCTACTTCAATCCAAACTGATGGAATCTACATTATTTCATTATTTTTTATAGCTGCATAGAATCCCATTACATCATAAACCACACTGTTTTATTCATTACCACTTGACATTTGGTCAGTTCTGATAGCCTGGCCATTTGTCTGAGCACTGCTATAAATATGTCTGTGCAATTTTTTTGAATCACTTCTTTCCTTTCTTATATATATAACAGTATTCTTACACAATTATCTACTGAATATGAGTAGGTTCCAGCTATTACTTCTTTTGTGTTTGTTCTTGTTTTTTTTTTTTTTGAAGGGGGGGGCACACCTGGTGATGCTCAGGGGTTACTCCTGGCTATGTCTCAGAAATCTTTCTTAACTTAGGGAACCATATGGGATGCTGGGGATTGAATTGAGATCCTCCTGGATCAGCTACATGCAAGGCAAAAAGCCTTATAATTTCAAAAAAGTTTTAATCAAGAACCTTTTCTATCAGTAGTGGATAGGTCTTTTTAATTTTTATTTATTTATTTATTTTTTACTGAATTCATGACACCATAGTTTTCTTTCTTTGTAATATTTCCAGTTGAGTTGATGTATTACTGTCACTGTTTTTGCATTTCTATTGATATGGGGTAAATGCATAGATTTTTTTCATATACCTATTGGCCATGCCTATGACTTTTTTGAGGAAGTTTTGTTCATTTCTTCTCCCCATTTTCAGATAGGGCTAATGGTTATGATTTTTTTAAAGCTAATGTATTTAAAGCCATCAATTTCTGATACTGCTGGGCTCAAGCAATGGCACAAGTTCATTCTAATATTCCAGATACTATTTTGCGATTTTGTTGAATATTTTGTATAGTTTCTATCTACCTTTCCATCTACCTTTAGTCTTCATCCCATAGGAAACAGAATTGTTGTTGAGGATATATGAACTAATCAACCCTAGTTGTTCAATAAGTAAGTTGAGAGTTAATCCGGTGCTATTTTTGAAGATTCTTTTAACATAGTTGGGGAGATAACTGGTCACTTTCCTTTATACTTCATTCCCACAGATTTTATTTAAACTCAAGGTTCACAATTTGTCTAGGTCTTAATGAAAAGCATGAGTGCAAGATTAAAGTTTTATGTTTCCCCAAGTGTTCAAAGATATTTTATCTCCTTTATTCATCATTATCCTTTAAAATGACCACATGTTCCTTTTGAGAAATATAACATAAATATTTGCCATGTCTAACTATGATAGACTTTGTTCAGGATTACCCATTTTCTCCTTTATTTAGTGCTCTGATTTCTAAAAGTATTTGGATTGTAAATTCAATGAATAGTTCTGCTTTTCCATTGATGTGATTAAGAACAAGTTTCAATTTAGCATTTTAGATTCATTTTAATTTTTTGTTTTCAAAACTTTACTAATGTAGTGTCAAAACATACCGCCATTCTTACAGTTCTAGTAATACACAGTCAGAAACCTTGATTGATTTAATTAAAACTGGTTCTCATACCTATATTGATAGTCATAACCTCGTCATATCGGTTTCCATACTGCCCTCCTATTTCCTCAATTCCATTTTCACTATAAAATCTTAAAGCCCATTTCAATAATAGCACTGTTCCCTCTGACCTTCCCCGACTCGCATATCTAAGGCAGAAACAACAGCAATTTTATGGGAAATTGGAGTTCTTTCTAGTCATGTGCCTCCCAATTTTTCAGTGTCCTTTATGCACTAAGGGACATCATTAAAGGATAGGTGAATGTATCTCACCTCATAAATCACTTTCAACATTCCCATCTCAAATGTCTTTTATTTTTGCCTCTATTTTATAATAAGGAACTTCCAACAGTTCAATTTCATTCTGTAGATGCTACAGTTATTTCTAAGCCAATCAGCTTTCAAATCCATTTTCAGTTTAATAATAAATCAAGAATTTTGATAAAATAATTTCTGTTAAGAAATCCACTTGATATAAAATTCAGTTTCTATCTATTTAATTCTTCTTAAAATTCATAGCTATATCTCCCTAGATTTTTATCTGTGTAAATGATATCATCTTTGAAATTCACCTGACATATAACTTTTATTTTCTAGATTTAACTTTCCTGTTGGTGATAGGATGGGAGAGGGAGAGGGAGAAGGGGAGGAGACAGGGTCAGTTTAAAAGATGACTCACCCGAGAGAAAGAAATTGTGTATATAAGTCAGGAGGGTGGCCCCTGGATGTACC
Organism: Crocidura indochinensis; assembly: GCA_004027635.1. Taxonomy (NCBI): domain Eukaryota; kingdom Metazoa; phylum Chordata; class Mammalia; order Eulipotyphla; family Soricidae; genus Crocidura; species Crocidura indochinensis. The sequence goes on along the minus strand of PVKC010027274.1, from coordinate 8,392 downwards.
CATGTTCCTGATAACCAGAATAACCTACATGACTAAAGGAGCAGAGATAATCATCATAGCATATTCCCCTGCTTCAAACAACAAGAAGTGCATACATCATTTGTTAAAGTAATACATGAAAATGATATGTTAAATGACATGTTTCTCTAAAAATCCTAATCTCTGGAGTTTTAATTTTTCCAAATATAACCTGGAAGCTTCCTAACCATTTTACCCTCCTTTTTCTTCACTTAAATAAAACTTTCTGATGTCAGACATTTGGTTGCTGGCTCTTAGTTTTCAATTTTATTGTTTGACACCAAGGACATTAGAGCTTTTGCTCACTATAACACCATGATATGGAAGAACCTATAACTCCAGGTGAAACTTTAGAAACAAGAATAGATGATATGGAAACCGAATTTTTACATTCTTTAAAAGAACTATTTTTGTTATCTTACTGCAGATAAAGTCATTGCAATATTGTCAGTTAAAGCAGTAATATCTCATCAAATAGAGGACTTGAGATTGTTTCTATAGACTAGTGGAGAATTTATTTTGGGAACAATCAGTTCCATTTAAATCTTTCAAGTGATTTCATTCCAATTATAAAACTTTTCCTTTTTCTGAATAAGAGGCCTAACTCTAAAATAGAAAACTCAACCTAAGTTTTAATTTAGGAGCTCACAGGATTAGATCCCATGTCTGATTTCAAGCTGTATTAGTTTTGCATATGAAAGAAGAGTTTTTAGGGAAATAGAATAAGGTATTAACAGAAAACCTAAATTATAAATTAAATAGAGCATTGTTTGCGACATTTTACAAAGCTATGAAATATACCAACCATTCTTGGCTTAAGATGCAATGCTATATTCTTTTCATGATTTTAATTTGAATTATCATGGTATACATGCTTTACATGCTTTTTCATGGCTTTCAGCATTTCATAAATCAGTATTTCAATATGCAGATGGAAAAAAATTTCAAACAAGTGATTCCAATTGACCAATTTTGAGCAAAATCAAAAATAAAAAGGCAAAACAAAAGAAAGAATAAATGGAGTATTTAAATTTGGCTGGAAACGTCCATTGTTACAGTGAATTTAGAGGACACAAATATCTTAATGTACTGAAGGTCAATAATTGAGAGAATTTATTTTAAAACCTAGTTCAAAATATGAGTATACATTTCCTTAGGTTCTTTTTTTCTACTGGTAGGATTATATTCACTAGATATATACGTATGTATGCCGATAAGCAAATTTTTCCATCATTTAAAAAATACCCAAAACAAAAAGTAAAAAAATAAATAATGCAACAAACAAGAAAAGTGAGAAAAAACTGCAGCATTATCTGATAAGAAATAACTACTAATACAAATAAAATATTAGTACTACATCAGTAAAATAATAAAAGTTAAGTCAAAATGGGTGCAACAAAATGTTCAAAATCTAATGTATGCTATACTTCATCTATTTCATGGTACCTTCTAAACACAGCATATTTGAAATCTAGATTATCTCAAAATCCTATCTTTATAAAGGCAATTTAGGTGTAGTTTTATTGACTAGACAAAGATGGTTCTTTTTTCCTGGAAGAAGTCCCCTAAGAAAATCATCTGTTTTAAAGGCTTCAAAGGAAACACTCAACCTACCACCCATCCTCAGGTCAGAGTGGGGAATTTAACATGTGGAAATTATCAGGAAGTAGACTTAGTGCCTTTCCATTCCTTTACAAAATATCACAAATTCCTATAAACAACAGGCATTTCTTGATAGTCTGAGTTGAAGTTCTATCATACTAGAGTGCTTTGTCAGTAATTTACTGTTTTCCCATTTTTTAAGAGGCATCTTGGGTATTAAACCTTAGTATGAGCACTTCTATCAAGTAATAATTGTTTCTCAAAGCTCTCATCACCTGTATTACAATCATCTAGATCAGGGGTGGTGAACAAGTTCGACACAAAGAGCCAAAATTTTAAACTGTGAAAGTCAGAGAACCACACCACACAGTGACCTGTCAAAACAAACACTCACACAAAGCATATAATTTTAGCAAGAATATATTAAATACATTTTGCTATTTTGAGTGAGGGTCAAAATCCTGTTCGCCACCCCGATCTAGAGAATTAAAATCTCTGCAGATTTATTTTTGTTGGAAAACATACATCTATCATAACATAGACAAGTGGATTTTTATGATTTTTTTGTTTTGTTTATTTTTTTCCGCCCACACCCAAAAGTACTCATGGGTTTCTGCCAGGTCTGTGTTCAATGGACACAGTTATGAACCATATGTGGTTCCTGATCAAAGTATGGATATTTGCCTTTTGCAATCAAGCTCCTGCTCCCCTCAACTATCACTCTGGTCCATTAAGTGGCTTTATATATTTAGCACTTCTTTTAAAAATAGCTAAATCAATTGCTTGACTCTAGCAGATTGATAGTATTATAAGAAGAAATAAATTTTGGTGAAACAAACTAAAACTAAGTGCTCCTAATGTTTGTTTGTCTCTTTAATTAACACTAGCAGTTTATAGAAAATTAGTCAGTCAATATTTAATATTTCAATGGATTCATAAAGTGGATAGTCTATAAATGTATTATATCAAATATAAAATATATAAATATAAGTTTATAAATGTATACATATAAATATATAAAAGACTACACATATTTTGCTGAAATATAAAATAAATGAGACATTTTACACTAGGTTAGCAAGTAACATTTTTATCTTTTTTTTTTTTTTTGCAAAGTAATGGGACAATGTTGAGTAGATGGTATCTCAAATTAAGTAAAATATGGCCTTGTTAAATTTAACAACAAGGCAATAAAATGGGTGTACGTTTATTGCTGTTTTGTAGTTACACTCAATAATGCTCATTTTTCCTGTCTCTGCACTCAGGAATAACTCCTGACAGAAATTAGGAGACCATATGGGATGCCAGGGATTGAATTCCAGTTCACTATACTCAAGGAAAGTACTTTGCCCTTTGGAGAATCTCTCCCTCCTCCCAATTTGGAAGTCTTATTCTCTTATTATTGCAAGAAATAAGAATAATTAATTCATGTGTACACACATACAAATTATTTGGAGAAATGCAAATAGTCTGTAAAAACTGTGGTCTGAAATAAAAGCAAGTATTATAAGTAGGTGTTTTTGCATTGAATTATATTTTATACCTTTTTGTGCCACATAAATGTTTACACCATTTTGTCGATGTACCACAGTTTTATTAGTCACTCATCTATTCTCAGGCATTTGAGTTGTTCCCAGGATTACTATGCAGCTATCAAAACTGAAGTTATGAAATTTGCTTATATATTGCTAGATATGGAGAGTATTATGCTGAGTGAATGAGTCAAAGGGCGAGGAATAGACTTAATCTAGCTCATTTGTGAAAAAAAAAAAAAGATATTATGGTAATACTACCCAGAGACAATAAAAATGAGGGCCAGTCCATTGTAGGAAATTTGTCATAAAAAATGAGTGCAGTTAGGGTAGAGAAGTGTCCACTATGACAATAGTTGGAACTGATCACTCTGGATAAGAACTGGATACTAAAAAGGGATAAAGTAATATGCACTGTACACCTTCATTAATAATTGTATGCTACAAATAGTTTAGAGAGAGAGTAGATAATCCTAGGAGAGGGACAGAAAAAGGTGATATAGTCGGAGGGGACCAGTTACACTAGCAGTTCGGTGGGCAAAGGAGGGAGATATGGAATGCATGCTGGGAATAGGGATAAAGGGAAGATAATACCGGTAGTAGGAATGGCCCTACCACCAGTACCTACATTACTGTGAAAGATTTGTAATTCACTTTGGTCACAATAAAAATTATTTTAAAAAAAAGGTGTATAGAGTTCTTAATTTCTAAATTACTGGCACTCCGGCATGTCCAGGAAATGTCCTGCGAGTGAAGGTCCTGTACTCACTCTGGTCCTGCCACCTCTACAGGAGGAGAACAATTTACAGAGATGTTAGTTTCCTCTTCCAAGCACACGCCATTTAGGTTTGATTATTGTTAAATAGGTATCTGCAGTTAATGCTGCCTTAATTCCCATGTTGACTGACCCTGAACAATAACTATTGTATGTGGAGTACAGTCAGGGTTCTCAGTCTAAAGGGTCCTATGCCTTTCTCTCTTATGTCTGTCTTATATTTTTTTTAAGTAAAGTCACACCTGGCAGCGCTCAGGGGTTACTCCTGGTTCTATGCTCAGAAATCGCTCCTGGCAGGCTCGGGGGACCATATGGGATGCCGGAATTCGAATTACTGTCCTTCTGCATGCAAGGTAAACACCCTACCTTGATACTATCTCTCAAACTCCAAGATCACAGGTTCCTTGTAGAAGATTTGGAGATCAGATCTATACAAGAACAATATCATTATCCATTGAAATCTTGTATTCCGGTATCTAAATATTTTCATTTAATACAATCCATTTTTATGGAAATATTTCTCAGTACAAACACATGCCCAAATAGTAACATCTTTTGATGAATTTTTATAACCAGCAAATTGTACAAAAAAAAAAAACACTCTCCTCATGTACTTTTAACTTTAATGTTGAGAGCAAAGTACTATATTCTTTCACATGGTGATTGTATAAAAATTCCTCCCCCAATGTGGCCCTAAAACAAAACAAAACCAAAAAAAATTTCTTAAACGAAAAAATATCCTGTGAATCACTATAATAAACAAATGACTATTAACATATAACTTTTACCACCTCACATAAATTATAACAATTTTTCTACAGATATTTGTATTTGCTCTCTTCTCATTTCATCGAGTACCATGATTTAACAAAATTGTTAATGATAATTTCATGCTTACTTCCTTTCAACATCACTTCCACCACCAGAACACCTGCCTCCCTCTACCTGGAGTTGTTTGTAAATTGAATTTATATTGGATTAAAATAAGAATGGGTAATTGACTTTCATATTCCTTAATTAGAATATTTAAATTAAAATGCATTTATTGAGTATGTTTAGTAAGTGAAATGAATGATATGTAACAGAGGAAATAAATTGAAAGTTGAAAGCTTAAAATCGCTCCAAAGTTCATTGGTAGAACTTTATTTGCACACAACTGACTCGGTTAGATCCTCAACAGGCATATATTTCCTGGGCAATTGCGAGGGATGATCCTTGAGCACAGTCAGGAGAAGGGTCAAGTGCTCTCTCCACCACCAACAAATAGTTAAAACTTAAAATAAACGTTGAAATATGTTATTTAGGGGCCCGGGAGATAGCATGGAGGTAAGGCGTTTGCCTTTCATGCAAAAAGGTCATCGGTTCGAATCCCGGTGCCCCATATGGTCCCCCCATGCCTGCCAGGAGCAATTTCTGAGCATGGAGCCAGGAGTAAGCCCTGAGCACTGCCGGGTGTGACCCCAAAAAAAAAAAAAAAGAAATATGTTATTTAGCATTATATATTATTTGTGCTATGAAAATGCTTGACTTTTCTCTCATCAAAATGTCAATATTGTACGATAAGGTAATAGAAAACAATTGCAAAAATCTTTTCTTACTGTGTGATTCCTTGTTTATGTGGTGATTTAAGGGACAATATTTTTATATTTTACTTCAACATAAAGTACATTAGTTTTTGCTATATATGAAAATATTTTACAGTTTATTGCTTTAAAAAATTCAAGATTTAAAAATGTAAATCCAATCAAGTGAGCTTGATATATGTAAATAGCAATTTGAGATTTAAACAATTTATTGTTAAATTAAAATAAATATTTAGCAAGTATAATGACCTTTTCCACTTTAGCAAGTAGGACAATTTCTGTGAATCCTAACAGCTGGTTATCAGTGTTTTTAAGGATATGTCCATCTGCCTGAGATCTTAATGTAATTAGACACCTAACACTCTAATTTGAGACTAATGTTTATGAGAAAAATATGGTTTAAAAAAACTGTATAATTTTAGCAGCTGAATTAATGAACTAACACAAATACTTTTCAAATTCTAATTCTTATGTGAAGGTTTTGATTGAATGACATCCTTAGGCAAAATTTATGATAATCAATTTTTTATCAAAAACAAAATGGTCCTCTTCTCTGAAGCCTCCATTTGTATTATAAATCAAATATTCTATCTCACTAAAAATTAATTTTTTAGTTTTAAAAATATATTTTATTAATGCTATCAAGAGAATTTGCAACATATTCCAACTTTTAGTTTATTTAAAATTAAACACATACCCTGAAGAAAATATTAAAATAGATACTAAATTAATAATATGATTTACAAACCTCATGTGTCAACATATTAAGTGGAACATAATATCATATCTAATATATTTAATCATTAAAAATAAGTGATATACAATTTTCATAATGAGTAATCATTTATTTCAGAATTATACGTGAAATTATCCTATTAAATTGACAAATACTTTATAATATATTTTTTAAAGTATTTAAATTTCTATCAAAACATCTGTGTTTGGTCAAAATAATTGATATGAAAGTTTTCATTAGCCTTTATAATAGTGACAACTTAAAGATATAATATAGTTCTGATTACTAGGGCATTTTAAGTTTAGTACATATTTGAAAGAGGAAGTTTAATTAATTTTACAAAACTAATCTTTTTCTATGTAGTTGCTATGTAGTATTTATTAAATCTTTCTGGGCAACAAGGTTATTTCAGCAACTTAGTACATTTTATGCAAAAGAATATTGTGTATATTTTGAGCATAAGAAATTGTAAATATTGAAGAGTGTGCTCTCTAATATCAATAAATTTGTTTACTCCAGGTTGAATTCTACTCCTTTGAGCTCTCCTTCCTAGCACCCTAAGAAAGGCTTAATTGTGCAAAACAACTGTGTGATAATTTTGCTTCCAAATATTTTTATCAGTATACTTTCCTAGGGTGTTAGCATTGTCTCTAATTGAAGCACTAAACTTCCTGCACTTTTCTCCTTTTCTCTTTTGCCATTTACGCTAAGGATATATAATTTCTGCTGATTTAGGTATCTTATGTCAGGGCAGTAAGTATGTAATTAGCTTTAGTTTAAGTGATAGCAGCACACTATAAATAAGATTCTTAATTGTGTTTGCAAGATTAAAATTCAGCCTCATTGTTTGTTCCCTTTATTTCTTTGGTGGCATTGTGGTATATTCACATTGCTACCTCTAAATGAATGTCAACTTGTTTTACCTCGACTGCAGCCGATCGATACTTCATTAGGCTGAATTGTCTTGTGCCCATGCAACCTTGAAGCTGTGGCTTAATTACCACCGGTATTATGCAGTGGCTCAGAGAGCTGTGCTCAGCTGTGTCAGTTTAAAAAAAAAATCAAAAAAAAAATAAAAGAAGAAAAGAAATAAAAGAAAACCATAGAGCTACCCATATCTAGGAAAATGAAACCGTTTGCTTTAAAAAATTAGTAATAGTTGCATTAGTGATTTTTTACCAATTCTTTAAGATACACAAGTAACCCGAGTTCAGTTGTGCAACTCTTATTATTTAACAGAACTCTTTGAGAGAAAATACAATTTTCATGATCAAACCATTGTGCAGTTAAGATAATTTAAAACTAATGGCAAAATTGCATTCATATGAAAGAGAGAAGGGAAAGTGCAGTCAAATGGCAATCATGACAAATGACATCTCTTGTCCAAGAGTCATTTTTCCTCACTAGACTGATTTGTCATCCTCACTTTTGACATTTTTCATCCCGCTATGAAATCACACTGACAGAATAAGATATTTCTAGACTTAACAGCAGGCCAAAGAAGGTGGTTTTTGTGCCTCCATTTATTTTGGGATTGGCTGTTGCAATTTTATTTTCAAGTAAGTAAAAGCAGGACACACAGAAAACTTAGTCCTAACAAAATACTGTCCGTTAAACACTTCCATGGAAAAGACTTTTCCGAAAATATGTGCAATGATATTACATTACTCACCTGATGAATAAAAAGACTAAATATTTCAATTAGTCATATTTAAAAGGTATCTTCAAGCCAAGCATTTGCTTTGACTTAGTAGTTAATGAGTCATTGAACAGTTTCAATAGTTTATGCCCAAGTTATGATATTGAAACAATTCAATGGAAAAATAATCAAACCAAGGTTATTGCTCAGAATTCTAAGAAACGACATGCAATTTGATGGCAAACCGGTGACAGAATTTGTATTAATTTCCTAGGCATATCATAGTAAAATGCTAGAGATTCATGACTTAAGCAGTGGGCATTTACTAGCTGAAAGCTACTTGAAATGGTGTTGACTGGGTTTTTATTTTTCTGAAACTTGCAGAGAAATCTTTCCTTCTTTCTTCCTGGCTTCTGTTCAATTGCCAGCAAACTTTTGTTATTCCTTGGCTGGTAAAGGTCTAATTCGATTGTTTTCAAGAGCATTGGGGAAATTTTTTTTTTTTTT
>PVKC010027273.1:0-15812 GCA_004027635.1 Crocidura indochinensis | reverse complement strand
AAAGATCTTTACATTTCCTTCCAATCCTAAGTAATAATCCCAGGATTTTATGTGAGGCCCTGCAATAGGTCTGTAGTGGGGTACAGGACTGATCTCTGCTCAAAACATAGTCCAGCAAAAGAACAAGAAAAGTCTCCCTAAGTGCCATCCAGGCTGAATGGGATACCTATATGTAAAACGCAGAGTGACTGCAGGATGGAGGAAAAGAAGTTGACCAATTGCACAAGGAAATAAAATCTAGGGAAGTTTTTCAGGCATAGCAGTTTTTGCTTTATCTCCTGAATGGGGAAGGTTGAGGAGAGGATTTAGGGGAGGATGTGAGAACCAAAGCGCCCTGGGCCTACGACCAAGGTGCTAGGACCTAAGCCCCCAGTAAAGCCACCATAAAATATTTTTCCACTCTGTAACTTCTCCATAGGCAGAGGTGGTTAGCCCAAAGATAAAACCACAAAACTACTCTGTAAAGGTCAGGACAGCTGAAATAGAAGAACTAGGTGGATCTGAATGTTCCACCAGACAAAGACCCACTGACACAAAGCTGAGTCAGCAATAAGTTGAGACATTAACCCTGCATATGATGTGATTTCTGCTGTGCTTTCCATTCAAGTGGGTGAAATGCTTGTATTATTGTATTAGCAAATGAAATGCTTAAGTTGTTGAAGTCTGTAAATTCTATATAAACTGCTTGCAGATTTAACTCTGGGCTCTAGTAACCTTCCCTGATTGGATGGAACTGGGACACAACTACATGAATAAACTCCCTTTTGCAGACTATCGGAGGTAGTCTCTGACTCTTAGCACCAACTCGGATGGTCTACTCAGACCCTAACAAGGGGACTGCATCTAAAAAGGTACTGAGATCAGAGAATCAATAATGAATGAATCTGGGGCATGAGTGACCCATGAAAGGCAGAGAATCTGTGAAACCTGGAGATTCGGGCCAGCCAATAAGACAAGGAACCAGAAATTCCTACAGAACTAGGTCAAGATGCTAAGAACTTTGGAATCAATTCTACTGATCTTGAAAAGAAGACAAATAAATCAATCATTTGTTTTCCTTTCTTTCCATTCTGTCACCCCTCCTGTTTCTATTTTATCTTTGCAACTGATGAAGGGGCACTTTTCATTAAAGCAGGTTAGTATTCACTTGGTCCGACCTTTCCTTTGTCTTTGACTAAATCTGCTGTCATTTTCTCCAAACAGGAAGGAAGGACTCTGCGCAGCCTACTGACTGTCCTCTATGATCTTAAAGTACATTTGTTTATTCTAAATGGCAGTTGCAAAGAGAGCATTCTTCATGATATACATCTTAATGATTTGAGCTTCTTCTGTGATTAGTTTGAAGAAAAACATTATAAATCAAAATGGCCTGGGGTCAGATACTGATAATATAAAGTAATTAATTAAAGTAATTAATTGCTTATATTAACACACAATGTCATTCTTCTGAAATAGTGCTCCCTTGCATTATGTGTTGAGAGAGAAAACTTAGGATCCCCTATAAATGTAGATCAAAAGAGGTTGGGAATATAGCTCACAGTGGAAAACAAGCTTTGGGTTAAATTGATGAACACAAACACACACAAATTTCAGGGTGCTTATAATAATCAGGAGTCTGATTAATGACTTCCTCCAATTCCACCATGTTCCATTAAACTCATTTTAAAAGGTGATCATTGGGCCAAGGGGGCTATAACATACTGAAATCTAGCTGGACAACATTGTTGACATTGAGAAAAACCTACGAGCTTCTAACCACAGACAGCCAATGAATAATTGTCAAATAAGGTGACTACTTTCACTGTTGCCAATCAAACAAATGTTTTGCTTCGAGTCCTCCTCTCTCTCCCCTATAAAAGCCTTTCTCTTCCCTTCTGTGGGTGTGAGGAAGCTTTGCATTTGGCACCGCTTCATTATGACTGAGGTTTGTGCAAATTAACTCATAAATTTGAAGTGCTTCAGTTGTTCTTTTAACAGCTTTGCAACCCAAAAGGTTATTATTTTTTTTAAAGAAAGAAATAGATCCTTCAGCTTCCAGCGTGAACCCTAATGTGTACAATAGACTTTGAAGTGATTCTGCTGTGCCAATGTAGGTTTCTCTATTCCAAAAAATGAACCATTCTGGAGAATGCTGACAACGAGAGAAACTATGCTGGGTGTGGTGTGTGTGTGTGTGTGTGTGTGTGTGTGTGTGTGTGTGTGTGTGTGTGTGTGTGTGATTTGGATCAGGGGAAACCTGAGAGATTCATGTCACTTCCCATCAATTTTACTGTGAACTTAAAACTACTCTAAAAAATATCTATTCAAAAGTGCTTCACATTGTAAATTTCTTCCCTTCTCAGTACCTGGCAACTTTTAATGTTTACCTATCCACTATTTTGCCTTTTCCAGAATGTCAGAGTTGGAACCTGCAGATTTTCCACATTATATTTTAAAACTTCATATATTTAAAACTATATATTTTTTGAAAATTTCAGTAGTTCGCTTAAGGTTCCTCTGGTCTATTCATCACTGGGCAGCACTGATAACTATATAGCACTGAAGAACACATTTTATTATTCAGTCTTCCCCAAAATTTTTGTTTGTTTGTTTTTTTGTTTTTGGGCCACATCTGGTGATGCTCAGGGGTTACTCCTGGCTATGCTCTCAGAAATTGCTCCTGGCTTGAGGGACCATATGAAATATCGGGGGATCGAACTGCAGTCTGTCCTAGGCTAGCACGGGCAAGGTAACGCCTTACTGCTTGTGCCACCGCTCTAGCCCCCTTCCCCACAATTTTTAATCCAATCACATACTGAAGAATGTCTGGGTTGCTTCCAAGTTTTGACAATTATGAATAAAGCTACTATAAACATCTGTATATAGGATTTTGTGTGCACAGAACTTTCTCATTCATTCGGGTAAATATCAAAGAATATTTAGAAAGAATTTGTTAAGCTTGTATGGCTGCATGATTTTGCATTTTCACCAGCACACTAGTTCCTGTGCCATCCCTATCAGTGTTTAGTGTTGCTACAGTGGTTTAGATTTGGAGGGTTGGAGTATGGTGGGTTTAAGTCATGCCCAGCGATGTTCAGGGTTTTCTCCTGGTTCTGTACACAGGAATTATCCTGATGGTTTTCAGGGGAACATATGATGTGTTGGGATCTAAACTAGGTTGGCCATGTGCATACAAGCACCTTACCTGCTGTATTAATATTCCAGAATGGGTATAGATTTCCTCTGTTTTGATATATATGTAATAGTAGCTGGTTGTTAAATTTGCACATCTTTTATATGATGTTGAGCATCTTTTTGTGAATACCTGCCATTTAAAATATTTTTCTAACAAAGGTCTAGACAATTATTTGTATTCAAATTGGTAGGTTCATTTATTGATGATTGGATCTTAAGAGTTTGTTTTAGATAAACAGTTTTTTTGAATAATAGCGTTCTGCACATATTTTCAGAAAATAGGATGTTTTCCTCAATTTCTTAACCTAGATTTAATTTAAAGTCTTTTGGTTTAAAATGTTTTTAATTAGAAAAAAAACTTCAATTCAAATTGGTGGTGTGAAATGCGCATTGGTGAAAGGTTGAGTGTGGGAACATTGTATGACTGAAACTCAACCATTAACAACCTCGTAACAGCATATCTCAAGGTAATTCAATTAAAAACATTTTTTAAAGACAGAATTATCAGGTAACCTCATTGTAGGAAGGACAAAGTCCTCTATTCCTAAGCCAGAAAGGTAGCACAGAAAGTACTTGCCTTACATGCAGTCAACCCTGATTTGAATCTCCGGTCTCACATAGGGTCCTCTGAGCCCTGCCAGAAGTGATGCCTGAACAGTATTAAAAAGGACGCAACCCCTGAGTGTCACCGGGTGTGGCCCAAAAACCAAAAAAACAAAAAACAAAACAAACAAACAAACAAACAAAAACGGACGCAACCTGGGATTAGAGCAACAGTACTGTGGGGATGGTGCTTGCCTTGCATTCCCCAACCTGGGATTGATCCCCAGAACTACATATGGGACTAAGCTCCACCTGGAATGATTCTTGAGTGCAGAGCCAGGAGTAAATCTTGATCACCACCAGGTGTGGCCCCCAAACAAAAACAAAAACAAAATGTACATAACTGTTCTGCTGACCCCTCCTTTTGGTCTGTCACTCGTGTCTTCTTAGCTTCCCTGAGGGTGACAGGTGATAGCTCCTCTCCTTCTCCTTGAAGTTCCATTTGGTTTGACTGTAAAACCAGCACACAGTGGACTCAGGATTTCCTGCCTTGATGTTTCTTGGTTATCAATGTCGGGCTGGGTGTGTGACAGTCGACCATCACCAAGGGGATTTAGAAGTCAGCATGGATGACTCTGACACTGAAGTCTGTTCTCAGGAAATTCAGGTCCTGGTGAAATCAGTAAATGAGTGTGTTCCTGTGAGTCAGTTTCACTCACGCTAATTGACTTTTCCTTCGTGTACCAAGCACTGTGAGAATTCTCTAGCTTTGGTGACTCATAGAAACACAAGTTAATCACACCTCTCTTTATACGTTTCTTACTAGATAGGTATGTCAGCAAGTCACTTCTTTGAAGGGAGGTGCCAAAATCCAGAGGGACTGACAATGGTTTAATATCTCCAAAGAATCACAACAGCCTGGAGAACAGGTTGAAAAGTGAGTAGAGGAACTTGAAAGCCTTAACCTGCAATTCAAGGTCTTAATGCAGACGGGTTTACTCAACTATGGAGACAGGGTATTTGACTTTGAAGCAAAAGAATGAAGCAGGATATCCTTTAAATCCACATTACTCTCATTTCCCTTTTAAAAAGCCTTTGTTTCACAGGATTTTGGATTTCCATATATATATATATGTATATATATACTAGTATATATATATACTATATATTTACTAGTATATATATACTATATACTGTATATACTGTATATATATACTATATACATATATATGGTATACAAGTATATATATACTATTAAAGATAGAAACTGACATTTTTGGATCACTCTTCAAGACGATTCTCCACCCTACCCAATATTTCAAAATAAGTTTCAATAAAAAAACTTTCTTGCTTTACTAAAGAGGTGAAGAAAACTCGATGATACTGACTGTGAGGCTGGGCCATTTTACTGCAGCACTTGCCATGTAGGGAACCCCAAGGGGTTGGCTAAGGCCAGTAAGAGAAGTGATCCTCCATGTGGGAGAGTAGGGGCTATTGTGGCTGGATCAGACATGCCTGTATCATCATTTTTTCTAGAACAATTGCTTAGCACTGCCCACTTTCTCCCACTGGAAGAACATTTATAACAGAACAATCTGAAGAGAAACCAGAGTTGAGCATTCAAATTTTAAGAAACAAAATTCAAAAATCTAGATTCTCAAATGAGCTGAGGGAGATTCAGCTAATGTATCATGTTAATATATCTGGCATTTTTCTTTCTATTTACTACAGATCATTTCTTCTATTTAATATCCAATTAATAGAATTGAAACCATAAACATCAATTTACCCATTTATAGGCTTCTGTTCTTCAGGTGACTCCTAAAGTTCACATCAAAGAATAAAATTTACACTTAAAAGTTCCAAAGTAAGTTACCTAGAAATTTCCCAAACTTAGAGAGTCTAAATTGGACTAATATAGGACTCAAGTATCGCCAGCCACAACCCAGTTAATCCTTGAACACTGATTTCAGATACACCACAGAGAAATCTGTTATTTCAAGTTGGCCCACGTTGATCTAAATTTTGATAATTCCATTTGTCTTTGTGTTGTAGCAAACAATATGAAGTAAATTTGTTTGTGCCTGAAGGCGGACAGGCTAGAGTGGTGGGTGGGAAATTGGGGACATTGGTATCCGAACATTTAATGCCTGTAACGCTGTATTATGAACAACTTGGCAAATCAGTACTATGCTAAAAAGATTTTTAAGTTTCAAAGTTTCAGAAAAAATAACTAAAATATCACCTATGTCCTATTGCAAATAAATCAAGTAATAAAACCTTCAATGCAGCTATTAAGTTTAGGTAATTGTCTGTGAATGAAGTGAAATGCTCTACGGAGCTACCAAAACACATAATGAATAAGGTCAAGTAAAAGGTGTTACCAGCTCTGACTTGATAGTAAAAACAAAATAAAACAAAACATTTCAGAGGTAAGAGTGATAGAATAGCAGGCAGAACAATTACTTTGCACATAGTTAACCTGGGTTTAATCTCCAGCATCCCATATGGTCCTTGAGCACCACTAGGAGTGATTCCTGAATGCAGAGCCAGGAGTAGCCTCTGAGTATTGTTAAGTGTGGTCCCCAAACATACAAAATAATTCATTAGACACTTGACTTTTATCACTATAATGTGATGATTTGATAGTAATTTTTGCAGTAAGTGTTGTTAGGAGGCCAACAATAGTCACTTTTCAAATACTAGGAGAAAAGTAAGAGTTTTGTTCTCATATAGAGTTCTATATTTTCAACCTTCTCTCTTTCTACTCCTGCCCTTGCCCCAGTTCCATCTCACTACATGGAACAGTGATCTTCAGAATTATGCTGCCATCAGCTTTAATGCTTCATTGATTTCACTTGCATTTAAAATCCAAATCACCTCTAACATTTGCTTTGACTCTAAAACGAAAGTCTTTCTCTCCAGAATCATCTCACAACATTCCCTATTAGCTATGTCTGTTCCACTCATTGTCCCCAAGTTTTGAAAGACATCGACTTAATTGGATTCCACTTAACTGCCACCCCCTTTGCACCAGTCAACAGCACATCACCTGTCATTGTCTTTCTTTCTTACTAGAGCTCATTCTTCCCATCATTTGTTGAATACAATCTTCACATTGGAAGGACATTGCATGTCTTCCCACCTCATTGGGGACTTCTGAACTGAGAATGTTTTGGTGTGGTATAAATACTCTCAGGTGAATAAATGGGTAAATGATCCTTTTCTGGTTAATTCCAACCCTTATATACCACATGACTAGATTCAGCCACTTTCTAAATTTACAAAACTTCCTAACTAACTCAAGAGGATCAGGTTCACAGTGTCCTGATCTAGACTCTCTGAGTGATGCTCAGCTCCTAGTTAAGGGTGTGAACTCTTGGAGCCAGAGGGATAGTACAGGGGCTAGAAAATATGTACCCACGAGAGTTTCATCCACAGAACTACAAGGCCTCTCCAGCACTGTCTGATGTATCTGAGTATTGTGGTCCTGGTGGTCCAGCACCAAACGGGAGAGCAATGCCACATCTCAAACCCTAGCCTTGAACTTCAGGCCTGGCTGGTTGGCTGAGTACTTATCAAGGGTGGCTTCTGAATTCATGAATGGCGCTGATTTCCCCAAATCTCCAACAGAGAACAATTTTTTTTGGTCTGGAAATGTTGCTTAGTGGTAGAGCACGAGTTTTGCACATGTAAAGCTTTCAGCTTGATTCTTAGTGTCAAATGCACATACACACACAAAATGATCTTTTTTGGTTTATTTGTTTGTTTTTGTTTTGTCTTGTTTTTGGGTCACACCCAGTGATACTGAGGGGTTACTCCTGGCTATGTGCTTAGAAATCGCTCCTGGCTTGGGGGACCATATGGGATGCCAGGTATGGAACCCAGGCCTGTGCTGGATCAGCCACATGCAAGGTAAATGCCTTACTGCTGTGCTATTGCTCCAGCCCCATAACATGACCTTTTTAAGCTAAATTAATCATAAAAATAACTCACAACTTAGAAAGGGGACAATAAAGCGATCCTAGTGAGGGTGTGGGGATAGATATGACTTATAGATTAGCCAAGATAAATATTAATGTCCTAGTCAAAGCCTGCAAACTGGAAGGACTACAGAGCCCAGTCATGACTCAAAGCTTTCCTTCAGGATGTTTTAGAACATTGGATAGCATAAGCCACAGTGAGAAAGCAACCTGTGCAGTTAACCAGCAATAATTAACAGAGTAAGGTTGAAATTTTCACAAAATAAAAAGATGGGTACAATGACTGAGTGACCCCTTTACATGCGTAAAATAGTGAGGTTCTCCGGAACAGACACTAAATTTGTATAACGAAGTTAGATTTACCTGTGGAAGAAGGAAGATCCTATCTCGAATTCCTTCCTTAGCACCAGAGAAATGAAGTGAAATATTGGAGACTGGCTGTAGAAAAATGCCAACCAGCGGTTAACAGTCCAATGCTTTCTGTCCACGGATACAAGTAGAAAATGAACACTCTGGGCAAGTGATGCCAATAGGCCCAGGCACATGACCAGGTGCAGGAACCATCTTTAGGAGTTTGTGAACACCTAAAACCAAGCCCAGGGTTCATTGCAATCCCAATGGCAATCTCTGGGACCTCACTCCTAACATTTCCTGGGCCCTGCAGGGAGTCTGTGAGTCTAACTGGAACAGCCACTCTATAGGATAGCTTTGCCAGAACTGACTGGATTTCTTCTGTGAAAATACCAATCTTCTTTAGCGGGAACAATCACAAGGAACCAACAAGGAGGGGAAATTGGCTTAAACATCTTTCTCCCACTTTGTACAGTTATGAACGAGTGTCTAAGGGAGCAGAATTCTGCAGATAAAAGGAAAGAATGCTGTCACCAAGTGGAGGGTGGGAGGACAATGAAAAAAACAGTCCTGGCCTCAGTATTAATGCAAGTGCATGGATTATGGCTGACAGAAAAATTCTTCATTATCTCTCACTTTTCTGGGACAAGTTCTGTTCTGCATTTTTTTCGAGTGTGATTTCACTCTTGAGTGACACTGCATTGGCCAACCATTTTCAGTGAGGAGACAAAGACAGAATGTCACATCCCAAAGAGACACATCTTCAGAAGCTGTGAGTGTGATGGAAGGTGTTTGGGGGAAAGATGTGATCTCAGTGTACTTGCAGGAACAAAATTTTCTTTTTTAAAAATGGTCTGGGAAGGAAAGATGCCAAAATGAATAGTCCCAGGAGAGGGATCTCGGCTGACCACTCTGGGGCCTACTCCAGTGGGAACAAGTATATCTCCCTCCCTGTCAGAAGGCCCAGAAGCCACATCCACTCTAGACACCCTAATATCCCTAGCATGTTATCAGTTCAGCTCCATGACGATTTCATCAAGCCACCAAACTGGCAAACTGTCTCAGCACCACAACTCCTGAGCTCAAGGCTCCATTCTCTAGCTTTCCTAGTAACAAAAGCCCAGCAGGAGCAAATCTGACTGGGAAACTTCACAGGAGTCATGGAACTCCATGAGTGATGCTAGGATACAGAAGGCTCAATAGCTGACACTTTGGGAAACCTGCCACTGACTTTAGTTCCACCATTGTGAGATAGAACCATGACCCCAGCTTGACCTCTAATAAATTGTCATTTCATCAGATACCGAACTATTAACTCTGCTTCTTTTCTTTGGGAGAGAGGAAAGAGGAGAAATAATGTGAATAAGTGAAAAAGAAATAAGTGAAAAATTGGGGACTGGCTGTAGAAAAATGCCAGCCAGCGGTTAACAGTCCCATGCTTTCTGTCCACTGGTCACAGGTAGAAAATGAACATTCTGGGCAAGTGATGCCAATGGGTCCCCAGGCATTATGACCAGGTGCAAAAACCATCTTCAAGAATGTGTGAACACCTAAAACCAAGCCCAGGGTTCATGACAATCCCAATGGAAACAGATGTTTACCAAATAATTACAGTACCAAAAAATTCTAAGTTCTTTTTTGTTTGTTTTCTAGGCATATCCAGCAGTGCTCTGAGCTCATGCCTGACTGTGCTCAGAAATCACTCCTGGCACAGATTAAAGGACCATATGAAGTGCTGGGATAGAGCATGAGTGAGCTGTGTGCAAGGCATGTGCCCTATCTGCTATCCTATCTCTTTGGCTTCTCAAATAAGGCTTGATTTTTAATGTAATTTTTAAATTAATTTTTCACTTAAAATATGACATTTCTAATCACATAATTACCTACTTAGAACATTTTCATCTTAGAAAGCCTGTGCTGATTTATTCACACTTAAAAATTGGATAATTTGATGAAATCATGCTATCAGTTATGACACTGTGCATAAATGTCGAGGAACTATGTCAGCCAGAGATTCTTTTCCTGGTTCCACTCTGAGTCTCAAGTTTAAGAGAGCCAAGAGATGGGAATGATTTGACTGGAACAGTCTCATAGCCTGATACATTCATAGCCTCCAATAAATCTTGAGTTGCACTAGCGGAAGTCAGACTGACACATACCAACTGCTGTCATTTTCAAGGTGGTAACATGAGGAACTTAATCTTACATGATGATTCACTATGAAGCCACTCTGATTCATACTTCATAAACACAAGAATGCATAGTCAAAGTGCTTCTTAATAAAAGAGCTGTCTTATTCATCAGAAAGTTGTTGTCATTTATTATACATTCTATGTCATTCTAATCCTTCTTCACAAGAGAGCAGATCAGAGAAAAGAGCACAACATTAGAAAATGGTAAATTTGATGTTTGCTATGAAAAAAGCCATGGTATAAGTGACAAAAAAAAATGAATACCTTTTTCTTTGAAGAAGGCATTTCAGAAGTGATGCTTTTAACCTTAAAAAAGTTGAAATAGTAAGAGGCCTTTAGGGAGGCCAATCCCTTGGCGATGAATTCTGGAAGTAATAAAACCAAGATATGATTGAAAATGACTTGCTCTGTCACCAGCCCCAAATGTGTGAAGGTTGTTTCTTTTGGAGAAATCTCTGTAGGAACTGAGGCCTGAGAAAAACTCTGTGAAAGGCAAGTCCAATGGAGAAGGCTTGACCCTTAGGAGGAGAAAGTTTCAGCAGAAACCAAGGCCCAAATAAGACGGAATGGAGATAACCAAAACTGCAAAATCTTTTTCCTTGACAAGACCCAATGACAAGACCAGACAGCCATGGACACTGTCCTGCATAAAACATTCCAAACCAATAATGTCATTGGGAGAAGTGTGTGTGTGTGTGTGTGTGTGTGTGTGTGTGTGTGTGTGTGAGAGAGAGAGAGAGAGAGAGAGAGAGAGAGAGAGAGAGAGAGAGAGAGAGAGAGAGAGAGAGAGTGTTCTGCATTCAGAAGTCGCTCCTGGCAGCCTTGGGGGATTATATAGGATGCCGAAAATCAAACCTGGGTCAGCCACGTGCAAGATAAACCCCCTCTACTCTGTGCTATCATCCTCCCCCACACATTTAGCACTTTCACAGGAAAATGTTAGAATCAGTTGTTGCCTTGTGAAACCCCAGCAAAACTTTGAAAGAGAACCTGGAAATCTCTACATATTTAAATGAGTCTTATTTTATTTATTTTCCCTGTGCTGGTTAAACATTTTTTTAGATTTTTAAAAATTACTTTTATTTAAACATCATGGCTTACAAGGTTGTTCAAAATAAAGTTATTTTTCCATAGTTACACCATTGTTTGTGATTGAGTTTCAGTCATATAATGTCCAACACTCTTCACCAGTGAATATTTTTTAGCCTCAGTTTTCCTCTCATCCTCCTTCTACCTGCCTTCTCTTCTGCCTCTTTCTCTCTCTCTCTCCCTCCCTCCTTCCTTCTCTCTCTCTCTATCCATTGTGACTTGCAATATTGTTTCTGAAGGGGTATCATCCATGTCACTTCATCCCCTTTCAACAGTCAGATGATTATTTCCAACTTTTATTGTCATAGTGGTCCCTCCTCTGCCCTAATCTGCCCTCTTCTGCTCTTTGTGGCAAGCTTTCTGCTATGTACTGGTCCTTTGACCCTTGTCTCTATTATCTCTGGATATTATTACCACACTATCTTCTATTATGTCCCACAAATGAGCAAGCTTTGCATCTTTATTGAGTGAGTTCAGCGTCTGGCTTTCCAGCTTGCAACTACTATTTGAAAGAGGATTTCTTAAGCCATAAATTTGGAACAAAAAACTAAATTGAGTATCTTCAACATAATATTCCTTTCCCTTTCCCTATATGTAAACCAGTCATTTTAAACTTTATTTCCTGGCATTTTGTTTGTTTGAGTCAATGATAAAATTTTTGGGTGAGAGCAACAGCTGATCCCACAAACAGGCTTGAGTTTCTGGCACCACATATAGTGTCTTGAGTCCCACCAGCTGTCTCTCCTAAGCACAGAGCCAGGAACAGTCCCTAGGTACCAGTCCTTGAGTATTCTCTGGCCAATATCCCTCTCCCCAAATAATAAAATTGTTTATCTTTCTGCACTGTGTCTGTGGGAGGAGGGAATACCGAGAGACAGAATTATGCAGTACTACTCCTGTGACCATTTAGAGTTAATAAACCGCTGCTGAGGTTCTCGCATGAAAAATCAATGCTTCCAATAACCAATTCTGAAATACAGAATTAAGGTATAATGAATTTGAGCTTTTTGAAAGTTGATGATAAAACACTAAAATTCTAATCTAAATCAGATCCCCAAAGGAAAGGTTGGATAGATCATCTAAGTAGTTTTAAACCTGTTCCAGAACTTGATTTAATAATTAATAATCTTTTAAAACAAAAAAAGCACCGGTCAGAATGATCAGTTCCATCTAATCAAGCAACCCTTACCACCATTGTTCTATCACCATCACTGGACAGACAGACAGAAGCTCTCTCTCTCTCTCTCTTTCTCTCTGTCTCTCTGTCTCTCTCCCTCTCCCTTTCCCTCTCTCTCCCTCTCTCTCTCTCACACACACACAGACACACACACATATATACATACACACAAAGAGTTTTTCCCTGTGCTGTGAGACCAAGGTGGCAGATTCACACTTGCCTTGTAGGGTGGATTGCAAGTGTCTTTAACTGTGGTGCCCACTAGGAATTGCACAATAGGCCATCGCAATGGGGCATTTGACTGAAGGACTTGCCAAGGTTCCATTCCTTTGGTTGGTATACTTTCACACAAAAGATAGAGCCTATATGTGAAGGAACACCAGATAACAGAGCTGCCAGGGTCTCTTTTTGCCTGGGATCAAACTAGCAACTCCACACGTCTGAAGCAGGGAATCTATCTACTTAACTAATCCCTGGAGTCTCTATAATTGCTTTCAGAGGCTAGAAGTGGAGGAATCTTTTATATCATGCAGTTTCAGTATTATGCAGTGATGTTTTAAGGAAAAATCAGTATTTGACAGGCTTGTAGATGGTAGAATCCTCTAGTCAGCATTAGTTAACTGAAAGCAATGAATAAAAATCCATAACCAAGTGGACTCATGGGTTTTTGTAATAGAACTGGTTACTACTTTAAAGCCCACCAAGTATAACTCCCCACCCATAACTATTGCAATAATAGTAAAATTTGGGAATATCATTACATAGAGATATTAAAAAATGGTTGCCTCAGAAATGTTGAAATTTGTTGAAGTTTGCTCTATGAATGTGGATACAGTAGGGGCACGAAATTTTAAATATCACCCTGGATTTTAGTATTGAATTCAGAACTAGAGAAAAATAAAAGATAGAAGGAATAATATGTTACAATAACAGCAAGTTCTGAGACATTGTTTCTGTCTAGGAAAAGAAAATCCTCCTTGATGTGCAGAAATCTCTAGAAATGTTGTACTCTAGGATTTGAGAAGCAGAGAAGAAGCTGTAAAAAATATATGATTTCTGAAGAAACCTGAGCTGAAAAGCAATGAAGCAAGAATAATGCGAAGGGTCAACTGTGTTTTCACCTGCTGTGCCCACCTGCATTTAGATTTTGTTTGCTTTTTGGTTTTTAGGCTACAACTGACAGCGCTTAAGGCTTACTCTTTCCTGGCTCTGTGCTTAGGGATCACTCCTGGTCGGGCTTGGGGAACTATATTAGTGCTGGGGATGGAACCCATGTTAGCTGCATGCAAGAAAAGCACCTACTTCCCTATTGTTACAATCCTCCACGTTTAAATAATATGACTATGATGGACAGGTTAGATGGATTTATCTGTTGATACCTGGTTAACATTTGTGTCTAAGACAAACCCACTCATGAGTACAAAAGCCAGGATAACTCTAATCAGGCCTTTCCACTGTGTACCAGGATTCTGATCTGTTTAAAAACCTGAGATCTTGGCTGACAAGTGACTAGATAAACTGG
The DNA here is from genome assembly GCA_004027635.1 of Crocidura indochinensis. Lineage (NCBI taxonomy): Eukaryota > Metazoa > Chordata > Mammalia > Eulipotyphla > Soricidae > Crocidura > Crocidura indochinensis. The sequence continues at coordinate 1,781 of PVKC010027273.1, read as the reverse complement.
TTGATGATGGGAATAATTATGTGTAATGTCAAAAATCTGGAAATAGAAGAATGAAAACCACGAGATCAGCAAAATGGATGTTGGTAAGAGTTTACTGTACACATAAGAAGAGCTTTTCATAAAACAACAAAACATTTTGAACTGTTGAGTTTGGAAACTGGAAAGCTTTAAAACATCAAGCTCATCTGAAGTGTGAGGGTCATTATGCAGTGCCCCAAAGATAACTGCTTCTGTAGCAAGATGTGAGTGATTTTCTAGAGCAGAGTCATTGGTGTTTCTGGGGGCAGCATTACCTCCACGTGGGTGCTTCAGCCTCTGAGAGAGTTTCACTGCCATCTTCTTAACAAGTTCCCATTTATTTTTCCTAGTGAAGAATTTTAATTTCCTTTTATTTTGTTCAATTATTCTTTATTGCAACACTGTGATTTACCATGCTGTTCCTAATATAGTCATTTCAGGCATTAACTATTCCAACACCTATACCACCACCCTTGTGACCCTTCCACCAGTGTCCTCAGTGTCCCACCACCACCCTAGCCTGCTTCTTTGTAGGCACAACAACAAAATTGACTTCATATTGCTTGTTACAACACAAAGGTAAATGGAACTATCAAAACTTAGATCAATACAGGTCAATTTAAAATAATTGTTAGATTTCTCCATAGTGTTATGAAAGTCAGTGTCTAATGATTTACTGGTTAGAATTAATTGAGCCTGTTTAGGTTTCATTACTGTTTAGGTTTAATTACTGTTTAGTCTCACTGAGCTTGGAAGATTTCTATGTAACTTTCACATCATATTTTCAATGATACTCTTGGGCTGACAATATTATAAATGATCAAGGCATCCAGGTTCTATAGATCAGAAGCAAATTTAGTGGCTCGGAAGGTGGATAAGGTTAAATCTTGGAGTTGCATTGTTTCTGTTGAAGGGTGTAGGGTGTGATGTTGGGTTTCTGTGGTTCATACAGAAAGGGGAATCTGCCTCAATCCATTCTGAGAATGTTACAGAGGGGACATCCCAGCCCAGACTACCTGGGAAGAGTTGGTGGCCATTATTTTCTTTGGCTGCAAATAAGTTCCTTTATTCTTTAGTGTTTGCTGAATGTCTCAGCAGTAGCACTGTCTCTACCATTCTGGCAATGTCCCAAAATTAAAGCACTCCATCTTTCAGAGAAGACTTAAGCCTCCACTTCACCAGAACTCAATTCTTTTATTTTTTTCTATTATTGGCCATTCACTTCCCTAGGTTTTGGCCCATGGACTAGATGTAGTTCTTGTCCAAGCTTTTACAACTGTGCCTGGGTGTGATTGCAGCAAATATCTTCACTATGAACATTTTTACTGCCAGCATCTCCCCCCAATAACTAGTTGTTAGGCATTTTTGCATAAAAGAGAAAAGGGGAAAAGTGAAGATATATAAAAAAGACATCACAAAACACAGAAAATAAAAATATGAGTTATTCAAATACAAATATATGGCAAAACATAAATTGTGCCATTATGCTTAAAAATGAGTGAATTTACCCAGATCACATACTATTTTACTAGAAAATGATGACATCAGATTGCAGAGTTGGATTCTGATTTTTTTTCCAAGGGAGAAAATGAAAACAAATCAAGAGCTAGCTTAAATACATTCAATAAAATCAGCAGAATATAGTTGATTGGATTGATTTCATGACAAAATAGCCTTCTGGTTGTTTAGTTCTGCAGCTAAAAATGTTTTCATGAAGCTGCTGGTTCTGATACAATGATATACAACAGGTAAATGATAAAGCC
>PVKC010027272.1:0-15765 GCA_004027635.1 Crocidura indochinensis | reverse complement strand
GGAAGAACCTCCAAACCCAAATGTGGCCCCTTGCTAGCAAGATTTAAACCCATTTGGGTCTTTGGCTTTCTGTGAAGTCATCAGAAGTCCCCAAGAAGTAGTTTGTGTTTGAATAATGCACTGACTTATCCTATGTTTCCAGGGTTCAGGCAAGGTGTTGTTCCTGCTCATAAGTAAATGTTCTGTTTCCCATAGTTTGCCTCTCTTGAGCCAGCTCTAGCCAAACTTCTGATCTTTACTTTTCAGAACTTGGTCTGAATGGTCTTAAAGTAAATAATGTATTTGAACTTTAGTATCCACTTATCAACTTTGGGGAGAAATTTTTGTTGCACAGCAATCGAATTCATTTTTTTCAAACATGTACACTAATTTTAAAAAAGGCTTTTTAGATTTTTGAGGTTTTTCTCTATAAGGAAAAAATAGTTTACACTTATTGAAGGTTTTTTTTTTTTTTTTTTTTTTTTTTTTGGGTCACACCTGGCAGTGCTCAGGGGTTACTCCTGGCTCCATGCTCAGAAATTGCTCCTGGCAGGCACAGGGGACCATATGGGGCACCAGGATTTGAACCGATGACCTTTTGCATGAGAGGCAAAAGCCTTACCTCCATGCTATCTCCCGGGCCCCCACTTATTGAAGTTTTACCTTTTTGCTCCTTAATAGAAATTGAAGTTTTTATGTTTAGAATATTTAAAATTTTATGTATTGGTATTATTCTTTATTGATACTATATGATTTCTATCATGACATTATGATTCTCTATTATAAAACTAACACATATTAAAGTTTTTCCCTATTGATTATATTGTTTTTGTTTGTTTGTTTGTTTTAAATATGGAATGCTTCACGAATTTGCGTGTCATCCTTGTGTGGGGGCCATGCTAATCTTCTCTGTATCGTTCCAATTTTAGTATATGTGCTGCCGAAGCGAGCACTATTGTTTTAATAAGTTTTTGTAATTTGTATTTTGGAGTAATCTTGGTACATAATATTTGCAAAGTGCACTTTGCAAATAATAATATCGGGCCTCCCCTTTGAAGTTTATTTTTGTTTTGTTTTGTTTTTGGGTCACATACAGCAGCACTAAGGGGTTACTCCTGGTTCTGTGCTCAGAAATTACTCCTGGAAGGTTTGGGGGGCCACGTGGGATGCTGGATAGGTCCCAGGTTGACTGTGTGCAAGGCAAAACACCCCACTCACTGTACTATTGCTCTAGCCCTCCCTTTACGTTTTTTAATTATAATAATTTTTATTTTGACCAAAGTGGGTTACATGTCTTTCACAGTAATGTTTTAGGTACATATTAACATTGAATCAGGGGAATTCCCATCACCAAAGTTGTCTTCCCCCCACCCCTGTTCCCAGCTTGCATCCCATATCCCTCACCCTAACCCCCCGGGCTGCTAGTATAAGTGGTCCCCTCTGTGTCTAGCTTACTACTTAGTGATCATACAACTGTTTGGTCTTGGTACCCTCCATTATTTCTCCCTCAATTTGAGAGGCGGAACTAGATGGTTCAAGTTATGTGGTTCTATTTGAAGAAAAGAAAAGCAATAAAATGGGGTAAAAATCAAATAAGCCAAAAATGGACGGAGTCCTTCTAGGCTCTCAACATCAGTTTGAGAGAAGAAAGGGAAAAAGAAAGAGAAACACCATAACAATACAAAAAGAGATATCAAACAAAAAATACAATCAGCATTACAACAATAAAGACAAGCATAACATAATAACCATGGTCCTGAAAAAAAAAAGAATGCAAAAAAATGGAAACAACAATAACAACATCAAAACCAAAAATAAAAATAAAAAAGATTATTTTGTGCTGCTTATTTTTTTCCTCCCCTGCATTGGCACAGTAAATATTGGGGTTATTAGAAAGGGAATTCTCTTGGCCTAAGAGATACCTTGAAGTATACTGTCATGGGAATAACTACAGACTCCATGAATGTTCATTTATTCTCCCCTAGGTGCTTTTGTGGTGAATGGAAGACATCTGCTCTGTCATGGGTGATAAAATCAGACCTCTGTGTCTAAAGATCTTGGTTTCTGCACAGGTCAAGGAATGGAGCTTATGATGAAGTCTTTCTTTGTGGTTCTAGAAGTTCTGTTCCTTCACTGTCGTTTTAATCAGTCTTCTGTAGTTGGTGATCTTGGTTATTTCGCTGATCCTAGGCTGAAGCCTGGGATAGAATCTTTCGTTATGTTTCCAGAAGACCTGTTCATTTGCAGTTGTCTCAGTCAGACCTCTGGGATTAGATATCTTGGTTGGTTGTTGTACAGATTGTAGGTCCAAACCTAGACTAGGGCTTTTTTAATGGTCCCAGGATATATTTTGCTCAGTCATGGTTGTTACAGTCAGTTCTCTGTAGATAGCGATCTTGGCTATTGCACAGATCAAAGGATGACAAGTCTTCTGATTTTGTCTTATCATTAGATGATGAGGTAAGACAACCTGTTCTTCGATCAAGTTGTTCCCATTTCCTCGTTGTCAGGATAGGTATTTGGTTCTTAGAGCTGTTGTGGAGAACTGTGTCTTTTCTATATCTGGGATCCAGGCTTCAACGTTGGACGGTCGGTGTCCAATCACCTGGGGTTTAAGTTGGATCCACATGACATATGTTCAAGGTGGGAGGTGCCCCTGTATTGTAAATAACTTTGAGTTCTTATCCCTAAGAGATAAGAGCTTGTTTTTATAGTAAGATTTCCCCCTTTTTTAGTATGCCTTTGCAGGAAGAAATGGAGCTATATTATATTGCTGGTACATCTGGGGGTGGAAAGAGAAGAAAACGGAAACAAGGTAAAAAATAAAAATATATCCCTTTAAGTTTTTTAAAGGATTTTATTTTTGTCATTCAACTAATATGATTACAATGATCTTTCAGTTTTTAAATGTCATTCTTTTTTTTTCTGTGTGTCCCCCCTAGTGGGTGCCCTCTGTGAAAAAGGTAAATAAAAGAAACAAATTTTTTTTGTTCTTACCTTGATGACCTACTAAGACACATTTTAGCATTTTACCACCAAAATACATGTTGACTTAGGATTGAATATGGAGTGACTTTATTAAATTATGCTAAGTAATATCTTTCCTACTGTTAAAAATTGACAACCAGGGGTTGGAGCAAAAGTATAGCATGTAGGGAGTTTGCTTTCCATGTGATCAACACAAGTTTGATCCCTGTACCACATACAGAATCCTCTGAGAGTCTCCAGGAGTAATCCCTGATCAGAGCAGGAGCTGCCCCCCCAAAAAGCATATATTTTTTAAGAATATATATCATTTCTTTGTTTTGTTTTGGGTCAACCTGGCAGCGCTCAGGTGTTACTCCTGGCTCTGTACTCAAAATTGCTCCTGGCTAGGGGGACCATATGCAATATTGGGGGTTGAATCAGCGTCCGTCCTGGGTCAGCCATATGCAAAGCAAACACCATACCACTGTGCTACCACTCCAGTCCCCACTTCTAAATATTGTAGGTGAGGCACTTATTTTGCATGCAGCCAATCTGGGATTGATCCCTTGCATCCATATAGTCCCCCTAGCATCAGTAGGAGAGATTCCTGTGTGTAGAAGCAGGAGAAACCCCTGAACAATGTTGAGTGTGGTCCCCAAACAAACAAAAGAACATATCACATTTCTTTTCCCTGTGAATCCTCAGAAGACTTCTATGCTCTGAATCTGATCCATTTGGATCAACAAATTTAATTAAATTGCAATCAATATAGGCTTTGGTTAAAGTGTGAGGTGTTATTTACCCCAACATTCCTGTTCAAAATAAATTAAAACAAAGTGATTACAGTGCAAGACAAATAGTGACAGGCCAGCCACTCCCTCAATGTGTTTCTGGGGCACTCTAAGCTGGAAAGTTGTGGCCAAGTGACCCCAGCCAGATTTTCCCAGTCACTTTGCCCTGGTAATGCACAGCATATAATAGTTGATCACTGGGGTCCCTAGACTGAACACAACCCCCAGAAATGGGGCTTTCCCCCCCTCTACTGTCCAGTGAACAATTGCCTAGATCACATATATTTAATGTTTTCCCTTTGCTTCGTCCCTGAAATGCAGCAGCCTGGCCTTACTTGTTACTAGTCTCATGCCCCCTGGGTCCTGCTGCTCTTGCACAGAGCCACAGGTTTGGGGCCTTCCATACCTTGCCTCTGCACAGGGGAGTATGCATCGAAATGAGAATCTTCCCAACATTTCTCTAGGGTCTCCTTACCTGGGCCCCTTTACAGGTGGTAGCCAGCATCTGGATTTGGATAGTAAGATGAGGAAGGGGTAGTGAAATCCCCTGTGTCAGCATGTTCTGGGAAAAAGACAGCCCCTGGCCTCTTAGAGACATGCAGATGGTCCCCTCTGAACTTCTCCCTGCTTTCCTGATGGGTTCTGCTCTCTGCACCATCATCTTCTCCTTTCCCGGGCTGTAATGGTGCCCATGCATCAGGAGCAGGATGGCCAAGGTCAGGGCTGACATGACCATGCAGGGCCCACTATGGACATGTGAGTGGGGTGAGCAGAAACTCAATGGGTGTGGAAGTTGCCTAGTGTGCGCTCAGGACTTCGGGTATGAGGGCCTAAGCCCATGGACTGGTGTGCATGGGAGGTTGAGCTTTTACCAACTAGTTGGAACCTGCAGACTGCTCTGCTCTAGGATTTTACTCTATTGGTGGGCCAAGATGCTGCCACGGTTGCTATGTAACAGCTACATGACACAGGTACCAGTTTCCCATGAAGTCATTGATTGAAGTCAGAAATCCCCTGGAGAAAGGAGATTAGGGTGCTGCAAGGCCTTGGCCACATCTGGGCTAGTCTAATTGTCTTTTGCCCAGAGAACTCACAGGAACAGTCATAGGTATTGCTCTTTATGCCTTTCTGTGTCTCCAAGGCAGTCACAGGGACCTAATGGAGAGTGCAGCTGAGAGGGGACTTGACTTGCATGTGACTGGCCCCTATTCAATCCCTTGCACCACATAGGATTCCCTGAGAACTGTCAGGAGTGATTCTTGACCCTGAGTCAGGTGGAAGCCCTGAGCACTGCAATCCCAAATAAATAAATAAATAAATAAATAAATAAATAAATAAATAAATAAATAAATAAATAAAAACAGAATAGCTGAGGGTTCTGCATCCCCTAAACTGAGTCTTCCTTATAAAGGAAAGATGCCTTTGACCATCTGAGAGCCAGTTCCCAGATGCCATCACCCAAAGGAGCTGGGGTGGGCGCTGTCAATCTCATCAGACTGCTTACCTTGTTTTGTTTTTGTTTTTGGGCCACTCCTGGTGCAGTGCTCAGGGTTTATTCCTGGCTCTGCATCCAGAATCACTGCTGGCAGTGCTTGGAGAACCACCTGGGGTGTCAGGATTCAAACTCAAGTTGGCCTTGTGCAAGGCAAATGTCCTACCTGCTGTACTATCACTCTGGCTCCCTTCCACCTGTTTTTGTTTGTTTTTATACTTTTGTGGTGGGGGGGCATTAGGCCACATCCGGTGGTGCTAATATGATCCAAGGGTTCATATGTGGAACTGGGGTTGACCACAGACAAGGGGCTGAACCTCTGTATTATCAGTTCAGACTCCCATTCCACTTACTGACACAGAACTTCAAGAGCTCAAGGAGAGAAAAACAGCTAAAATGTTCAGATTTCTCAAACTCACAGACTGAGGCTGAATTTCACCAAGCCTACACATTCTCAGCCTGGTTCTTTTCAGTCCTGTCCGACCGACATCTTTTCAAATTCTGGAGTCCCAGTGTCCTTCTGATGGAAGTGCTTGGAGGGATTCCAAATTCCAGGGTCCCAGGGTCCCTCAGATGAAAATACTTGGGGGAATTCCAGAACTCCATCCAGCAATCTGGGTTTGAGAATTTGACTCCAGTTGCTCATTGTGGGAGGGATAGGGGTGGTGGTGATGGAGAGCTGGTTTCCTAGTGTACCCCAGTAAACACGCAGGGGACTAAATGCCTGCTTGCTTCATTCTGAGACCAAAGGCTGCTTGTTTGGTTAATGAAACCAGAGCGGCAGCTGGGGAGCACTCCAAGTTCTCCTCTGCCCTCTGCCATGACCCTGGCATTCTTTCTTTTCCAAGCCAAACAGACACTCCTTTGGCAATCACTCAACAGAAAATTGGCACCCCTCACAGCCAAACAAAAGTGGCCTCAATAGCAAAGCAAAACTTGTTCTTGCTCAGAACAGGGGTGCTGGGTGGAGGGGAGACTGTGATTTGGTGAGCAAAGAGGAAGAAGTGGGGAGGAGCAAAAGAAGGGGCTAGTTCAGGTCTTCTACGCCAGAAGCACTAGAGGGCACAATTTGCTCAGCACAGCTCCGTGGGCAGCCGGGAGGGCAGCGCTGCGGGTCACCAACCAGGACAGGAATTGGGTCATAGTTAAATTGGGAAACAGGACTGTTCCATGTGCAGAGGGGAGGGGCTCTTATTGCTCCCCCTAAGGTTGAGCTGAGAACCCATCTCTCTCCCCAACTCCCAGTATCTCCTTTCTTGGCCTCTCTCCTGCCTTCCCCCATTCACCTAGCTGGGGCCTCTGGAACCCATTTCCACACCCCATGACTCAGATCAGGTGTGGTTCCGGCTCCCCCTTACACAGACCTCATCACTGCCCCCAGGGAGATGCTCCAAGAGCTTTTATTGTAACAAAACTTCCATTGGCCAGGAAATGTGTGGCATTTGAAGTGGAAGCGGGTGGGGGTAAAAGTCACAGAAAATTCCTTCCCGTTCATTTGACTCTTAAAAACTGTCATGAAAATCTGCCTCTGGCCACCAAACCCCCTAAAGTTCCCTTTGGATCGTTCTCTGATCATGAAACAGTTTCTGGTTCATTTTTGTCCCAAATGGTTTTTAATTAGAGGCATGTCACGTTGCACACATTCATGCTCCATGCCTCGTGCGTGTTGTAGGATGAGATCAGAAGCTGTTAAATCAGAGGTTTCCACCTCTCCTCCTGTCCTGAATCACTTGGGCTGAGCCTGCCCTGGGGAGGGTAAGGCTTCTGCTTTCCCCCTTCTAGCCCTGCAGGCAGCTTCGGTGCCAGTGACTTTTAGAAATGTTCTTGCAGGCTTTGATTCAGGAGATGGAACCCAGATTCCAGTCTCTGCCAATACAGAGAGTGACCCCTGAGCATTGCTTGGTATAGCCTCAAAACCCACGAAAGAAAGAAAAATAAATGCCTGCTCAGTACCACCTTGGCAAGGCCTGGTGCTCTGTTTGCAATGGTGCAAGTGTCCTGCTTCAAACCACTCCCTTCCCTAGGTACTCCACCCTCTAGTCCTATCCTAGACTTGCATGCCTAGCCTGAGCTACTGTACTGTCAACTCGGCCACACACATAACCTCATTACAAATGGGGTTCTTGGGGCCCGGGAGATAGCATGGAGGTAAAGCGTTTGCCTTTCATGCAAAAGGTCATCGGTTCAAATCCCGGTGCCCCATATGGTCCCCCGTGCCTGCCAGGAGCAATTTCTGAGCATGGAGCCAGGAGTAACCCCTGAGTACTGCCGGGTGTGACCCAAAAACCAAAAACCAAAAAAAAAAAAAAAACAAATGGGGTTCTTGGAAGCATCATGAGTTCCAAGTATGGTGTCCTGTAAGAAGAGAAACAGTCAAAGAGGTGCAGGGGAGAATCCATAAGACCATAAGTTGATGGACTCTTGTGTCCATAGGCAGGGGACAGGATAATGGTGCCTGTGTCAGCAGGGGTGCTGGACTGGCTACTTCCCCAGAAATTCCAGGAGGAACCAGACCTGCTGACACCTTCAGAACCATGAGCAAGTCCATGGCTGCTGATTTCATTCCATGCATGGTTCTTTGTCAGCAGCTCCAGGAAATGGGGACACAATCTCACCATTAGTCTCTACCAGTTCTCTGAAATACTCATATTTAGAACTGTTTGTCAACCTGAAGCCCATCCCCTGGCAGAACAGCCTTGCAGCCCTTTCCCTAGACTACATTTCCCCTTCCTAAGAAAGCACTCCTCCCTCTTCAGTACAACTCTTATCCAACCTGCCCACCTTATCTACTTTCTTTATTGCAGAGGGACATTGCCTACAGTGCACTCTTCCTCTCAGGGGATGTCAGACATCAGACTTGGTCTAAACTTTATGCAACCTGCTCCTCTCCTGCAGAATGCATGGCCTCCACAAAGCTATTACTCCATCTATAGAGCTTCCATACCATCTCCTGTCTCGACTGGGTCAGGCTGGTCTTTTTAACTAAAAGATCAAGCTCAGTTTTCACCTCTTCTTTTCTTTTCTTGTTTTTTTTATTTATTTTATTTGGGGGGGGAGAAGCACAGTCAGAAATTGCACCTGGCTTGGGGGACCATATGGGACGCCAGGGATCAAGCCCGGGTCCATCCTGGGTCAGCTGCATGCAAGGCAAAGGCTTATCGCTGTGCTATTGCTCGTTTCCTCACCTCTTCTTAAATTTCTCCACAGGGTGCTGGCTGTGTCCCTTATACACTAATGGCCCCCTATTTCATTCTCTCATGCTGTTCTGAGGGAGTATATACAGCTGTGGGTTACCTACAGATTGGTTTCATTGTTAAATGTGTGAAGTTTACACACAGCTTTGTAAACTACATGTAGTCTGATGGAAATTCTGTCTCCCAAAAGTCTCCCTACCATAGACCAGAAATGTGCTCTGGTTTCAGATGCATGTCCTCCTTTCATGGAAAGAGATTCAGTGGCAGTGGTGGCAGGTACTGAACTCAGTGATAGATGACGCTCTAAGAAGGGGGAACCTGACGTAGCACAAGAGGCAATGTAGAGACAGGCCCAGTATTATTGTGCACCCACAGGTCCACAGACATGGACCAGGCTCAGCTCTAAGAATCCAGGAAGGCCACTCTGCTTGTCCCCAGGTCTGTGTGGCACCTTGATTTGGAATCTTAGCCTCCATGGGAGGACCAATAGATTCTGTGGAACACACCTTGGTGCTGGGAGTATGTACCTGGTTGTGCTTGGGGGACCACAAAAATTGAGAATTGAATACAGAGCAATCTACATACAAGGCATATGCGCCACTGCTAACCCAATTCCAGTTCTAGAAAGCTAACAGATACTGTCAGTGGTAATTGGACATTTGGTCATGTTGTTTTGCGGTCACACCTGGTGGTGCTCAGGGGCTAACCCTAGCTTGATGCTTGGGGGTCACTCCTGGCAATCTTTAGGGGACCATGCAGTGATGGAGCTTGAACCCAGGCCTCCCGCATGCATTCAGATTGTAAAATTCATCTCCGTACCCCACATGCTGCCCTGTGGGATTTCCATCACACAAAACCTGTGATTTTGGTAAATATTATTTTGTGCTGGTTGGTACAGACCTATAATCACTGTGACTCATGGCTGTATAGAGACTTACAAAATGCCACCACTGTGAGCATTAAAAAGCACCTCCTGGAAACCAGGTGCACCTAGCACTTAACCTGTCTGGCTTCCTCATGCTATAGATTTCATCACAGCAACTCCCATTCCCCAGTTGAGCATTGTATGCACATTAAAAATGTATTTATTTGGGGAGCTTTCTTTTCTTAGTCTCAGCTCAAAAAAGCAAGTCCTGAACTAGAGTCAATTATTTTTAAGTACTAGGAACAAGAGTGACTCTCTTCTCTTTTCATTCTCTTTTAGTTAAAATTTAAAAAACAGAAGTGCAAGCAGAGAGATAGGGCAGCAGGTAAGGTAGTTACTTTGTACACAACCAACTGGGGTTCCATCCCTGGAACACCATTCTATCCTGCACATGCCTCCAGCAGTGAACCCTGAGTGCAGAGCCAGAAGTAAGCATTGTTGACCCCAAACAAAACAAGATGGAAAAGGACCAATGGTGGCTAAAAGTCATGTTCACTCAAGAAATCTTTGGCATCTTTGATCTGAAGAAGTCAAAATAAAAATCATCCCTGGAAAGTCTCCAGAGTCAAGGATTGAGACTTGAATATGGATTATATTACTTCCATTCACCTTGGAAGCATTGGGGGAGCATCACTAACCTTAGTGTCCTTCTAGAAGGTGAGAATAGTTCAGACCTTTGCCGTCTGAACTTTATTTACTGTCTGGACTAATATTTGCTGTCTGCTAATGTTTCAATAGCCCATATGAAGATCATTGGTACTCTTGTTTCGAAGTATTGGGACAAACATTTCTAAACTCTTAACATTTCTCTATGGGCCTCTTTCTAAGATGCTCTTTGAAGCTAGAAATCTCGTCAAAATAACCACACATAAACCTTTGATTCTCTATCAACTTCCCCAAAGATCACAATAATAAATGCAGGAGCACATCCTCATTAAAATATCTAGTTGTTACAGGAACTACTATTTGATACAAGGATATAATTAGAGACAATAAAAGAAGCCAGGGGGTTGATCCCCAACTAGCTAAGGGGTGTTTCATTTTGAAGTTTACATAAAACTGTGTCTGGAATCAAAACACTTGGATAGAGCCATTTCTGAGGAAATTCACTCAAAACTGAAAGCAGCTTAGGGGACTGGAAAGATGTATAGTAGGAAGGGTGCCTCCCTTCCATGTACCAAACAGGGTGTTTGATTCCAGCATCACTGATGGTCCCCTGAGTACCACCAAGAATAATTCCTGAGTGTGGAGACAGTATCATGGAATGCAAACTATAATAAATATAAGTTAATTAATTAATAATGTAACATTAATTAACATCATTAATTAATTAATATTAATGCAAACAACATGTAAAACTCAGCCTGGCTTTCTTGAGGAACTGACAATTTGGTAGAATTCTTCAAGTAAACCACTTTACCAAGCTTCAAAATATGCACCGACTTGGGCTGAAGAGATAGCATGGAGGTAGGGTATTTGCCATGCATACAGAAGGACAGTGGTTCGAATCCTGGCATCCCATATGGTCCCCTGAGACTGCCAGGAGTGATTTCTGAGCATAGAGCCAGAAGAAACCCCTGAGCACTACTGGGTGTGACCCAAAAACAAAACAAAACAAAACAAAAATATGCACCAACTTTTTCAAACGTGAAACTAATTTGAATGGTTTTTACTGATTGCCAAGTTCCAGTGCCTTGAAATTTAGAGCTACTCTTCTTTGTTGAGGTTTTCTTAGAATATACAAATAAAGGAACAAATACATAATCAATTCAGACTAAGTAATTGTCCTACAATGATAGTTAACTTTACTTGTTGCTATGGGATTTTGCTTGCTGAAACATTTTTCACCTGCTGCTCCTTTAATTCAATTCAAATATCAGCACCTGAAGGGCTATTCTGACTGATAAGAAACAATGCAGACATTTTGGAATAGAATCCATGTTCATTCTTGCAAGGCCTGAGGAGTAGTGCCAGCAAAAGAAAACAAAGCAAACATACACACATAAAAAGGAGAGGATGAGCTTTCCTAAGAACTGCAAAGCAGCTCTTTAAGAAGATTTGGAAGGCTTTATCTTTTCAGGATGGAAATTCTGATCCAACAGCTTGTGAACACAAGAAAAAGGCCATTTGTCAAAAGACTCATCTGAAAATGCCATTTGTTTGTTGGGAAGCAGATTCCTGGTCAGAATTGCATGTTAACATGTTTTTCCTGAAGGAAAGTGGAAATCTAGTATTTGTCAAAAATGATTCTGGTGATTTTATTCTAGATTTGATGAAGAATAAAAATAGGGGGCTGGGCGGTGGCGCTAGAGGTAAGGTGCCTGCGCTAACCTAGGACGGACCTCCGTTCGATCCCCCGGTTCCCCATATGGTCCCCCGTGCCTGCCAGGAGCGACTTCTGAGCGAATAACCAGGAGTAACCCCTGAGTGTCACCGGGTGTGGCCCCAAAACCAAAAAAAAAAAAAAAGAATAAAAATAATATCAATCCTACATTGTTCAACCATGATATATTTGATACATTTAACAAGATCATTTTTTAAAAGGAGATACTTTATAAAATAAGAGTAAAAATTGATTCATGGGACATTCAAACATTCAACGCATACAATCACAACAAGAGAATTGAACAGGATTGGGATGTACCTCAAAGGCAGGAATGCTTCAACAACCACCAATAAAAAATGAGCTCTCTAGGGCTGGAGAGATAACACAGCAGTAGAGCCTTTGCCTTGCAAGCAGCCGATCCAGGACGGAAGGTGGTTGAATTCCTGGCATCCCATATGGTCCCCGTGCCTGCCAGCAGCGATTTATGAGCTCTGCTGGGTGTGGCCCAAAACCAAAAACAACCACAACAAAAAAGCTCTGAGCTTTTGTATTATAAGTTTCTCAGGTGACTATTCTTTTTTGCCATTTACAAGTGGAACTTGAAGATGAAATATAGAGGTAAAATGTAAAAAAGAAAGCTGAACTGAATAATTGAATTGGAGATTTTTGGCTAAGTTAGTCCACATTTCCCCAGGATTCCTTTTGCTATTCTGGTTGGGTTAGGCACACAAGACCTTCTTGGGAATTAAGAATACAGAAGGAATGTAGGGATTTTTAATTTTTTTGGTCTGGCCTATCAACACTATGCAACCGGCTCACCTGTTACCTGGTGGCATGGCTGGTGAGGGGGACACTGAAAGAACCCCTAGATCTTCAGCTCCTCCAACTCCTTAGCTAGGTGAATGCACTCAGTTTCATAAGAGAAGAGACTCAATTTCTGTCGAATACTTAACTCATCAAGTTGTCAGCAGCAAGAAGGATGGGAGTCTAAGAATCGAAGACTTCTGCTCTTCTCCAAAGATGGGCACATTTCTTACAGAGAGCACTGTGGAATTTTGCTTGTTTTGTAACTTGAAAAATCTCCCTCTTTAGTTGGTGGGCATATTCAAACAAAGATAGGGATATAGTAAAGGTGTGTTACAATGGATTAGCTTACTTAAGTGTGAAAATTGGTTGGAACCTACAATTTTAGAGGAGTGATTAGAATGAGCAAACGAGAACTCCTGGATACAAACCAAAGTTTTCAATCTTAGGTAGACTTATTTATATTTTAAATTATTTTTTGGCCACTTCCGGCAGTGCTCAGGGGTTACTCCTGGCTCTATGCCCAGAGATAGCTCCTGGCAGGCTCAGGGGACAAGAGGTGATCAGTGGGGGGACCCTGAAGCCAGCCACCTGGAGAGGTAAGAAGCTGAAGCCTGGCTCCTCTCTGACCCCATATGACAGAACCTCAAAACATGACCTGTCCTGGCCTGCTCTTTCACACCCATGCCCTGTCACACCCCTGTCCAGAAAGCTGGGCAGTGAATAGAGAGGGACCATCTGTCTAGAAGGAAACCCCACTTTCCACCCCGTGCCCCCATGTTCTCCACTCCTAGACCAGATCCAGAAGGTTATGAGTCCAAGAATTTATCCATTTCTTCCGGGTTCTCATGTTTTATGTAATAGAGGTTCTCAAAGTAGTCTTTGATTATGCTTTCAATCTCTGCAATATCTGTAGTGATCTCCCCCTTTTCATTTCTAATCTGGTTTATCAATTTCTTTTTCTCCCTTTCTTTGTGAGTTTTGCCAGTGGTTTATCAAACTTGTTTATTTTTTCAAAGAACCAATGTTACTTTTGTTGACCTTTCAGATTCATTTTTGGATTTCCACTTCATTCATTTCTGCACTAAGCTTTGTTATTTTCCTCTGCCTACCTATTTTTCATTCCTCCTGTTCATCATTTTCTAATTTTATAAGCTGTTTTATAAGCTCATTCCTCAATTGGGACTTAGGGAGTGGGCATGTCACAGTATTTTTCATATGACCCAGAATGGGAATCCAGAAGCAGGGAACACTTTCCATCATCACATCACTGAGTGTCTTGCCTTTTGATCTGCTTCTGGTCCTCTGCAGAAACAGGGCTGGAGGCACCAAAGAGGAATCCAGAGAGGAGGCCCTGACTCACCTGTAATGACCAAAACATACTCTTCCCATAGTGATGAAGCTGCATTCACAATTAAGGGGACGGTCACTCATTTAAATATTTTGGGAAGTGACAAATGCAATCCCAGTAAGGTCAGTATTGCTACTCCATCATACTCTATCACCCTCCCTCCTGTCTGCCACCTTCAGAGGCACATGGCAAAGTTTGGAGGGTGCAGTTTAGATATCATGTTCTCAGTGACCTTGGGTCTGTGCTTGAATTTAGAGTGATACAGACCCTCTCCCACATCACCAGGATAACAGAAGCCACAACCTCAGGCTTTCCATTAGTGCTCTTGCTCAACGTCTATTCTGTTTGGATTTCGTTCATTTTCTGTCCTACTGCTTAAGTTCTGGGGTCAAGGTGAGACAGGCACGTAGACTATGCCAACACACATGCTCATATATCATTTAGAAGGTCCACCCTTCCCACCAATTGGTGAAATTCATTCTGAGCCTCTTCCCTTACGTCCTATCATGCTCTTGTCACTGTGTGTAGCTAATCACATAGAGCACATACCGTGCTTTCATTCCCTCTTACTTACTGGTTTCGCTAACACAGAGTTCACACCTTCCCTTCCCCTAAAATAAAACGAGTCATTCTTCAGAAGTCGCTCCTGGATGCTTCTTTGTGAGAGAGCTCTCCTTGCGGGAATCCTGGACTTCTATAGCTTGGAATGTGAAGAATGACAACAGTATTATTATTGCATCGCCCCTAGAAGAATGCTCAATTTGGGGGGCTTTTGTGCCACACCCTGCAGTGATCAGGTGTTCCTCCAGGGTCTCTGCTCAGGCTCAGAAATCACTTCTGTGAGGCTCAGGGGACCCTAGGGGATGCCTGGAATTGAACCAGGGTCCATCCTGAGTAGACCGCATGCAAGGCAAACGCTCCCGGCTATGCCACTCGCAGCCCCGAAAATGCTATTTTTATTAAAAACAAACAAACAAACAAAACCAAAAAAAAAACAAACTCTGTACAGCTCATGTCATCTGATCACCACCCTCCTCTGATCCCTCCAGGTCAGAGCTTGGAGAACTACAGAGGTTTGGGTCACCTGATCCGAGACACTGGTGTCCACCCGCACCTAGCCAGAGACTGCCTGGGCCTAGCTGCGTTCTGGCCCTTTAGGACGCAGGGGACATCGCATGACGTCACAAGCCCGCCCCTCTATACGCGCAGCTGGCCTTTGGCAAGCGCCGCTGCGGGCTTGACAGCGGCCTGGGGATCCCCTGGCATTCGGGGCATCGGAGGGCCTTTTCGCTGTTCTGGGCGCCCCGAGTCACAGGTCCAGGCCAGGTGAGCAGCGTGGGCGCGGGGAGGTTCGGGCGCGGCCAGAGACAGAGACGGGCGGACCCGGATCCCCGAGAGGGAAAGCAGCGAGCGGGCCTGCAAAAGGGCTGCGAGGGCCTTGAAGGCGGGCGGGCAGCGGGGTTCGGTGCCAACACTCCATAAGGAAGGGGGTGACAGAGGGAGACTCGGGCCGAGCCAACGCATGCGGGAGTTACAGATAAGACAGACAAAACCAACCGAGCTGGTGCCGGTGGGGTTGGGGGACTCAAGACTTGGGGGACCAGGCCGCAATCCCGTGAGGGAATCTGCCCCTTTCTCTGACCCCCCCACCCCCGCACTTGGATTTGGGGAAAGTCGGGCCTGGGCAGCGAGAGAGGCAGCCAGGGTCCGAAGCAGGCACCCCACGGGGCCCACTAGGAGGGACCCCTGAGTGCAGAGTCAGGACTGAGTCCTCAAACAACAAAGAGAGAAGGAAGGGTCATTTCTCTAAGAGAGAACACAGAGCTCACCCCAATTCCAGAGGGAAACTTTGAAAACCTCAAAGTCCCTAGGTCAAATGGAAGATGCTCCCACCATGCCCCCAACCTTCAAGTGTTGGGTTCCCAGTTGGCTTTTC
>PVKC010027271.1:0-15784 GCA_004027635.1 Crocidura indochinensis | reverse complement strand
AAGGGCGGCTCTGGTTCAGCGGTTTGTGCCATCGACCCCAGCTGCCGCGTGCGTGCGGAAGACGGATCCGATCTGAGGGTGCGGTGGCTCAGAGGATGCCGCTCCAGGGCCCTGTGGAGACAGTGATGCTTCCCGAGCTGGTGCCTCGGGAATGAGCGCGCCGCGAGTCTGCGGGTTCTTTCAGGCCAACAAAGGCCTGTGCTAAATCTCGGTGCGCACAATAGCATGAAAGGGAGCTCCTGGGCTGTCAGGAACAAAGTGGGAGCACAGGGCTCCGAGGGGGACTAATAAGCTTCTAACTAACTGGGACGCAATACTGCGTCGTCGCAGTCCTTTGTGCGCTCCGTGAGGAGGCGCGATCAGATCGGGTTTGCACCCAGGCCCTCCTCCCCAGCCCTAGGAGAGGGTTGTTGGTGGTGGGTCTGAAAGTCTGTCTGGGTAGCGTCCTTCAAAGATTCCCGGGCAGGCTGGATAGCCAGGGGTTTCTTTTTCTTAGCAGAAACTCCAGGGCCATCCAAGAGGGTTCTAAACTCAACCTAAGGTCGCTGTGTAGGCCAAGGAGAGCCCCATATGCAACCCTGAAGATTTGGGGACTTTCTGGCCCTTCAAAGACTCTGTTGACCCTCATGACCCCGGCAGGCACAGAAAAGGGAGGCAGCAAGAGATGTCAGTTTTGGCTTAGACTCACTCAGTGATTTTATCCTATTTACTGTTTGCAGTGGATGGGAATTTATTATCAGCGAACTGGGCTCTCTGTACAGGGGACCGATCAGAGCAGGTACCAGCGCTGCAAGCCAGGAACTGTCCTTTCCTTTCTCATCAAAGGTCCGACCCACTTTAGACCATTCACACATGGGTTATGGGAGTATTCTCCCCGCATTCTGGCCCACTGGTTTCTGAGTATAGATAGTCATCAGAGGGACATCGACTCTTCTCACTTCAGCAAGAGCAGGTATGGTGCAGCTTTATTCAGGACTTTGGAAGATATGATCCATTCACCAAAGAGAAAGGGGGAACGTTTGGGCTCCAGGGCCAGCTAGAAGGAGAATAGCTGGAACCTTGAAGGCAAGTGCCATAATTTATGCTTCAAAATGTGATCCCTTAA
The DNA here is from genome assembly GCA_004027635.1 of Crocidura indochinensis. Lineage (NCBI taxonomy): Eukaryota > Metazoa > Chordata > Mammalia > Eulipotyphla > Soricidae > Crocidura > Crocidura indochinensis. The sequence goes on along the minus strand of PVKC010027271.1, from coordinate 14,679 downwards.
ATGTGTTCCTGGGCATGTGTGGAACAAATTGAGCATTTGGATGGGGATGATCTGGGAAAAGAAGTCCCCCAAAGCTCCAGAGGTCAGAGACTTTAAAGATTTGGATGCCAAGAAAAATGTCACCTCTTGATTGCCCCCCTCTTCCCTTCCCCTTTCTCCACCGCGGTGTTACTTTCACTTATCTGTCACCCAGGCTGTCATTCTCTAAGCTGCTTCTAGGACAAGCCCTGGCAAGTGGCAGATCCACCCACTGGCTCCTTTGTGGGTCAGGCCCTTTCCCCCCACCTTTCACACCCCTTACAGAGCAGCTGCAGGAGCTGCTTATCTGGATCTTAGACTGGTCTTCATGGGCCTGAGACAATGTCTGCTCAGCGTTCTGTCCTGGCGAGGGTGATCCTCCCAGTGAGGGCTCCAAAGCGATTATTCCGTCATACAGATGAAAACATCCAGGTTCAGAGCTGCAGTCTCAGTGGCAGAGCCAGGCTGCGAACCTCTAAAACCCAGACTTGGTCGCTAATTCTTTACAGAGCGTCTCTTCCTTGACTCCATGCCCCCCCATCCCACCTCGCGTTGCGGTGCGGGAGGCCTTCTCTCAGGGGTTTTGGGGGGACGCAGCTTGGCTCCCTAGAGGCAGGTCCGGGTCGCCTCGGGCAGGTGCAGGGCCTGGCGGGCGCGTGGGGCGGGGCGGGGGCGTTATCTCCTGACCGATGGCGGCCAGCACATCTGTTTATCTCCGAAGCTGCGCTGGATTAGATTTCTCGATGTTTATCTCCCTCGGAGGAGCGGTGCGCTGGGGCCGCGGAGAGCGCAGCTGCGGACTTGGCTGTGATTGACAGCTCGAGAGCTGCCCTCCCCACCCCCGCCTGGCTTGAGTCTAGGTGCTGGCAGCAGGTTTGTCTGAGAGCGCTGCAGGTGAGCATGGCTGGGACCAGGTGCCTCTGAGTTACCTTCCCCGCTAACATGGACTGGCCAGTCTCCCCCATTCACCCCTCACCCAGCCCCTCTCTTGAGGGACCACTTGACTGAGCCCTAGAGACCGCGATGTTGATTTAGTGAACTGATGAGGGCACAGGATGGGAGGAGGGAGGGGAAAAGGCCTGTGAAAAGATGGATGAAATCCTAACGAGTCTATTTCCTAACCTGTCAAGAGAGAAAGCGGAAATGCTCTTTGAATGCCTCGGGCTAAAAGGCCCTTTGGGGAAAGGGAACTGTGAGGGTCACTTCTTCCAAGTGGGTTATGGAGTCTGCTGAGGTCAGGGGAAACAGATTTAGATTTTTTGCTTGTTTTTGTTTTGTTTTTGGATCATACCCAAAGGTGCTCAGGGACTACTCCAGACTCTGCACTCAGAAATTGCTCCTGGCAGGCTCCGGGGACCATATGGGATGCCGGGATTCGAACCACCGTCCTTCTGCATGCAAGGCAAATGTCCTACTCTATGCTATCTTTCCAGCCCAGGAAACAGAGATTTAAATATTTATCTGCCTTCCCTGGCCCCACCCCTACCCAAAACAGGCCATCTTCCCAGGTGCCTTTTTATCGTTGAGTTTGTACCATTTTTTTTTTTGGTTGTCGTTGTTGTTGGAGACACACCTGGCAGCAGTAATATTCAGGTATTACTCCCTGGCTCTGCTGCTCTCAGGAATTATTCCTGGCAGGTTTGGGGGACCAAATAGGCATTCCAGGGCTCAAATCCAGGTCAGCTACCTGCTGTTCTAGCACTTTGGCCCCAAGTTTGTACTTTTTATGTGTTCGTGATGTTTTATATGGTGGATGGCTCACTCTAGGTCCTGAGAGCAGGGTCTAGGTGAGTGTGGAGAAAGGCCAGCAGCTTGGAACAAGTGTTCAGAAAACTCTTGTTGAGAGGCACAACTAAGCAGCAGCCCTTTGAGGAGGCTGAATGGAGTAGCCAGCAGTGGCAATTCTAGAGGCACTTGGGACAGGAGGTGAAGATTTTGGATGTGACCTTCTTCAGGTTGGATCCCTGCTTGGTGTTATGTAGCCTGACTTATTGCATAAAGTTCTAGTCACATGTTGGCAACATCACAAGGCTGGAGTGATAACAGAGTGGGTAGAGTGCTAGCCTTGCACCGTTAAGTTTGATCCTCAGCATCCTATATAGTCCCCCCTGAACCCCCTGAGTTCACTGGGTGTGATCCAAAACCAAAAGCATGTTTGTGGTTTCAATTATCTTGTCCAAGAAGCTGACTGAAGATCAAATTTATCCTCTACATTTTTATCCCAGTTCCCTTCTTTGCCCAAGTCTTCATTTTCACCGTCTAATCACATTTGGTGAGGGGAATACTTATTGTCACGTATGTTTCAGATATTGGAGACAGATTAACACATCTGTCATAGCTACTTGTCCCAGTGGTGAAGCTTGGGGGTCTGGAGCTGACAGGAGATATAGGCACTTGGGAGCAGTCTGGATAATGTATGCATTGCTGGTATTCAGTGGAGAATCTACTGAGTGCTTTTGTGCACATACTGGCCTGACTGTGCAGCTTGTCTGTATCTTCATTGATGAAATGTGGGCACCTGGATTTCTAAGTTCTTCTTGAATATATCAAACTGCCAATAAGCCCCCAAAAAAGTGTTGTTGTATTTTATAAAAGCAGTTTGTTTGGGGAATATTTTTGGTGGTGCTCAAGGGCTACTTTTTTGTTTTTGTCTTGTTTTGTTTTATTTTTGAATCACGCCGACAGTGCTCAGGAGTTACTCCTGGCTCTTCACTCAGAAATCTGCTCCTGGCAGGCTTGGAGGACCATGTGGGATGCCGGGATTTGAACTGGGGTCTGTCCTGTGTTGGCAGAGTGTAAGGCAAATGCCTTAATGCTGTGCTATTGCTCTGGCCCTCAGGGGCTACTTTTGACTTTATGCTCAAGGACCAGTACTGGCACTGCTCAGGGTACCATCTGTGGTGCTGAGGATGAAACTGGAATTGGTCATGTGTAAGTCAAATGTCTCACTCCTGTAGTATATCTGGTTCCTTATAATGTTGTTTTAATGATCAAATGGATACTGGGTGGTCCCACATGAAACAAATATCCACCTCGTTGTGTAGAATGGACAGTGGGTCTGTAGGTTGGAAAGCTTAATATGTGTACCAAGAAGTCATGCTGAGACTTTTGTGAGTAGTCCTGCTTTTTCTGAAATGACTGTCAAATGCCAGGTATGTGGAAGTCATTGCAGATGTTATAACTTGGTTTCATTACTTTTTATTATGCCTTACAGAAGTGAGGTATTGTTTCTTTAAATCTCTATTGAAGCAGAAATCTCAGCTTCAATGAGGACTACCAGAAATAAGCTTTTATGTAGCAAGGGATAAGACAATCTTTAGTTGTAGTGTTAACCACCTGGGGTTCAGACCTGGTTCTTTATGACTAGGAACTCTACTGAGAGGTTTAAAGGACAGCAAATATGGATTTAGTTTCTCCCTTACTAAGGGTTGCAGTTAAATTTAGCATCTACCATGACAGATCTAGGTGAGGACATGGTAGAGGATCCAATCCAATCTTTCTACCAGTAGAAAGTACAGACAGAATTTAATCTATGATCTGTGATTTATAAACTGAATTTTATGTCCTGATGATATCTTAATAGCCCCTTATCAAAACTTAAAAGTTTTCTAAGAGTCAAGACAAAAGTTTTTGATGTTTTATAGTTAGGAATTGGAAGAATATGATCACTTGGGATTGCTGACCAGCCTACAGAGGAGGGCACCAAGTCTTTTATGGAAAACAGGTATCCTGGCCAGCTTCATTGAAGAGTGGAAAAAAGACAAAGATAGAATTGAGTAGGACTTAGGAGTGAATGCAATATGCTCTCTACTTTCTTTTTTAATAGAAAGCTGCATGAACATTGTTCTGGGCACAATTACCAGCCCTATAGAATCCTTGAAAACTGCTCTTAAGCACCACATGTAAAGACTTCAAGGACCCTGCAGAAGCCCTACAGTGGCTTGCACACTAGTTGTTGGTTCAGGACTCTCTGTGTTACTGGGTCACCTCGGTCATTTCATCAGTGTTGGTTCCCTGTTCTCCTTACCATTTTAACAGCCCCCCCCCCACACACAGGCCCCATCAAACGAAGTCTTTTCAATGAAAACAAGAAGACAAAGGCTAACCCTCTAAGGAAGGAGCTTTTCTTTCTAAATATTTACAATGCTGCTCTGATTAATCAGCAAGTCTCCCTTTGTGTGAAGCTACACAGGCTTATCAGTCACCCTCAGTCCAACGTGCAAGACATGGCCAGTGGATCAGGCCTTGCCATTCTCACCCCCAAGGCAGTATTGTTGAAGCTGCCCCTCTATCCCACAGAGAGTCAGAAGGTCTATTTCAGACCTGTCAATGGAGGCTGAGGAAACAAGGGGCCATTTTCCTGGGCTGACCTGAGTTTTTCCTAGAGTGGCACCTCGGTAAGTCACTACATGGGGTAGATGGGAGATATGAAGGACAACAGGGTGAGGATTCCTTCCTCCCTTCTTTCCCACTTTCCCTCCTACTCTCCTTCCTTCTATTTGAGGTTGTAATGAGAGTTTTCTAAGATGTCACAAACACATTCCAGGGCAGAATACATACATCCAATACACTTTACTGAAACCTTTCTGGATCCTTAGAAGCTAGCTCAAGCCTGACTCTTAGTAGAAGCATGAAGAGTCAGAGGGGAAGAACCCTTTTCTCAAGAGGTTTACTTCCTGGTTATCTGACATTAAGTCCTGGGCAGATTGTAGCTTTTTAATGTATCTAGAACACATCTTTCTGAAAAAACTGCAAATAAGATTATTGAAAATTGGGACGTTGGAATTGTTTCTAGAATTTGAAAAAATGGGTATAGGGTATGAGAGTACTTATCTGGACAGCCTTTGGAAAGCAATCATATGAATATGATTAATGCCTTATAAAAGATGGGGTTGGGGGCTTTGGAGAGATAGCACAGCGGTATTTACCTTGCAAGCAGCCTATCCAGGACCTAAGGTGGTTGATTCGAATCCTGGTGCCCTGTATGGTCCCCCGTGTCTGCCAGGAGCTATTTCTGAGCAGATAGCCAGGAGTAACCCTGAGCACTACCGGGTGTGGCCCCAAAACCAAAAACCAAAAAAAAAAAGATGGGGTTGGAGAGACAGCACAGAAGATAAGGCACTTGCTTGTATGCTTATATGCTACTGACCACAATTAGATCTAGGACCCATATATGGTCCCTCAGGTACCACCAGGAGTGATCTTTGAACACAGAGCCAGTAGTAAATTCTGAGTATTGTTATCATTAAGCTTAAGCCCTAAATCCTGGCTGACTCTAGCCAGATCCTACTGTTCTGGCACCCAATTTCTACTCTCCAGAGATGTCAGAAATAAAATGATCTGTTCATAAGCCCCCCCCCGTCATGTTTGTTCATAAATCTGTGGTGTCAGAGGAAGTGAGAAGACATGATTACAAGTAGATTGTATGTATATTCATCCTGAATATGAGGCCATCAGAGGTCACTTACATTTCCTCCTGACCTCCGACCAAGTTCCTTTCCATCCCCATCCCTGTATTAGTGTCACTTCAAGGACATTGCATTGAGAAATAATGTTTTATTGATTTGGAGTATATAGGAGACGGAATCCCAGTCATCTCTGCCAGATCTATAGTACTGCAGATAGGGTTCTTACTTTATACATAGCTAATCTGTGTTCAATCCTTGGCATCTCATGTGATCCCTAGAGCCTGCCAGGAGTGATCCCTGATCATAGAGCCAGAACTGTTGGGTGTAGCCCAAACACACACAGAAATAAAACCTCTATTCAAACTTTATAGATTCTGGGGGATGACAGTATATACTCATATATCTCAAAATATACTCTTGTTGTCTCCTCAAGACACAACTACATCATCTGCTTGTTGTGAATCCTGTCTCCAGCAATTGGAAGTTGGGACTACATAAGGCTTTTCATGTGTTTGTCCATGGTGCTTGCCTGGGTTCCTTGCCAGGGTTTAGGTGGCAGCTCTTGGACATACTCCCCATCCCCTCCAGATAACTTGCAAGACTGGGAGATATGATTACTCACAAAGACTGCATTCAGTTAATTCTGCAGTCCCAAAGTCCAGGTCCTGCCTGGGCCAACAGGTCTGAGAAGAGGACAACATTAGATACCCGCATGATTGAAGGTGAGTATTGGCAAGGACAAGGCCCTGGTTCCCTTACATTGAGAGTGATGCTCAGCCTCTTGCTCCATGATTGGCCTGACCAGACAGCTCAATCCAAACCCATCATTTCTGCAGTAATGTGTGTGTGTGTTTATGTGTGTATGTGTGTAGTGGGGGGGCTTAAAGAGTGGTATGTGTTGGGTTTACCGGTTTTTATCCTATGCAGGATATGTCCAGCTATTAACCCAAAACAAAGGCATTCTCCCATCTTCCTCTTTCCTCTCTCTCTCTCTCTCTCCTTCTCTCTCTCTCTCTCTCTCTCTCTCTCTCTCTCCTTCCCTCCCTGCCTCCCTCCCTCCTCCTGGTATTGGGAATTGGTTTAATAAAGAAAAAGGAGTTCTGGTTTTTGGTTCAGGCAGAGGAACCATGAGGCAAAAAGCAGACTGATTCCAACTCTTTCCTGACTGGCTTGGTATATTAATCTTTTGCTGCTATCCTGCTTCTTCAGACCCAACTTCCTAGGGGTAAAAATATGGTACCCGAAGAGGTTTCACAAACTATCAATTTTATTTTACAACTGGTCCTCAAGCAACCCCAAACCTAGGGATCCAAGAAAACCCTAATTTTGCTGAGTGCCTTGATCTTCTGGTGGATTATCACTATGATGGCCTCCTGGAGATGGGTTGTGTGTGCATTGTCCTTCACCTGAACATTGGTGCACATGGCTCCTGTTCTGAACATGGCAGAGGTCCCTTCAGGTGGGACAGAAGCAGGCAGTGGAAGGAGGGAGCTCAAGACTGAGCAGCGTCCCAAAAGCTGTGAGACCCACCACCTTTCTTTTACAAAATGTGCTTTGTGAGAAGACCTTGACTCCCCAACATGCAGCATCTTATTGAGGTCACTAATGGAGTAGAAGCCATTTGAGGAGTACCAACAGCAGGGAGGTGAGCAGGCCCCCTCACCCAGATTCCAGCCCAGAAATTGAAGGCCTTTTCATCCCAGACAACTTCAGCAGCATACTATAGAAGGAGTAGATGGAGGATCCAAGTTCAATCAAAGAACCTTGGCTGAGTAGTAGCTTCTTTCAAAACCTCCTGCAACTTTCTTCTAGGTTAATGTATCAATCCTACTTACTTCGGTCACTATACTGCTGATTAAACTGTGTGTTCTACTTGTATAGATTGTACAGCTACTGTTTGCTCCCCACAGCAAACAGAAAATTTTGCATCGAGCTTTAGTGACTTAATATTAGTTTGCACAGTTCCAGGAAAATGTATAATGATGTTAGATTTTTAGTAGTTCTCAGCTATCCTAGTGAATGTTTCTCAATTGTTGCAATGATTGATTGTGTATATTATGTAGCAACTTATTCTCAAATTATGTTTGCAAAAATGTACTAATGTCTTTGTCCAGAGAAGTTGATGGGTATTATAGTACTCATTATAAGAGTGTTTAGCAATCTTATTTTCAAACTGTATATGTATCTGCAGAAATGTTCTTGCGTTTTTGTTTAGGAAAGTTTATGAAAAGGAACTTGGATATTACAGTGCTTGATGTAAGTATGTTTAAGAATTTTCAAATTAAGTGTATTTGCAGAAAGGTTCTAATGTTTATGTTCAGAGAAGTCTATGAAAAAATTTTGTGATGTATGTAAAACAAAGATATGGAAAAAGCTGTTTTGAGAATGTTTCTACAGTTTAACCTTTGATGCTATTACAGCCAACTTTTACTGTGCCTATGCAAAATAACAACCACCTTTATAAGTTCTGATTTGGGGTTCCTGTCTCTAGTAGAGAACAGTAGAACAAAACTTTCATAGCTTTTCTCACTTTTTTTTTGGGGGGGGTGACACCCGGCAGCGCTCAGGGGTTACTCCTAGTCTGGCTCTACACTCAAAAATCAATCCTGGCAGGCTCAGGGGACCATACGGGATGCTGGAATTTGAACCACCATCCTTCTGCATGCAGGGCAAACGCCCTACCTACATGCTATCTCACCGGTCCCACTTTTATCATTTTTTTTTTTTTTTTTAGTTTTTGGGTCACATCCAGCAGTGCTCAGGGGATACTCCTGGTTCTATGCTCAGAAATTGCTCCTGGCAGGCACGGGGGACCATATGGGGCACCGGGATTTGAACCGATGACCTTTTGCATGAAAGGCAAACGCCTTACCTCCATGCTATCTCCCGGGCCCAATTTTTCAAATTTTATTTTAAATAGTACGTGTGGATAAGTGGGTGAATGGGTGGTGACTGGCATGCATGGTGTGGTGTGTATAGTGTATAGGGTGTGGTGTGTGTTATGTTGTGGTGTGGAGGTGCATGTGGTTTGTGTATTGTGGCATGTTTGTGTGGTGTGTGTGGTACATGTGCAGTGTATAGTGTATAATATGCAGCATGTGGTATCGGTGTGTTAGAAGGTATCTTGGAATCAGGCCACTGTTGCTTCTAAAATAGGATAGTCCGTATTTCAGAATCCTGTGGAAATTGTACCTTTGAATGAAAAGACCTAGAAGCAAATAATTCTAGCTCAAGCTAAATTATAAAAATAGAGTTAAGGAAAGATAGTATGGGCACTTGTCTTGAATATGGCTGATCTTGGATCCATCCCCAGTATCATTTAAGTCCCACCAGGAGTGATTTCTGAGTACAGTGCCAGGAGTAAGTTTTGAACACTTCTGGATGTGGCCAAAAAAAATAAAATGAGAGATTTATACTGCAGATTTCTCACTGTGATACGGTCACTATGCTTCTACAGAAAGATATCGTCACTTTTAATACTGTCATGAGTATTATTTGAGTCATCCCTCATTTTCCAACCCATTTTTTTAGCTTATGGCTCTGATGACCAGAGCAGATCCCTGAAACTCAGGACACAGGCAGGGTCCAGCCTGGACAGGAGACCCTTCTAGACTCATATCAGGGATCCCACACTTACCTATGCTCAGCCACTCTGGGACTTCTGAAATGCCAGAGGGCCCACTGTGCACATCTTTGGGGTGGAAAAAATGACTCTAGCTAAGGAAAACCTAGTTATGAGGAGTAGAGGAAGATGCCATACAAATAGTAATGCTGCTTGCAGTTGAGCTAACCAGCGATTTTAGTTTGTAAGCTGCTGTCACTTTCATATAGGTTGAAGGTCTCTAAATTAAGTGTTACTTTAATTTACCCTCTCTCTATGTTATATATATTTTATATATGTATTTTAATTTATCCTCTATAAATATTTCCCTCCTTGCATTTTAAAAATAGTGTTCACGGGCCCAGAGAGATAGCACAGCAGCGTTTGCCTTGCACGCAGCCGATCCAGGACCAAAGGTGGTTGGTTTGAATCCCAGTGTCCCATATGGTCCTCTGTGCCTGCCAGGAGTTATTTCTGAGCAGACATCCAGGAGTAACCCCTGAGCACTGCCGGGTGTGCCCCAAAAACCAAAAAAAAAAAAATAGTGCTCACATCCAACAGTGCTAGTGGCCATCAGGGATAGAACTATTAGTGCTGGGGGACCATATTTGAGCCCAAAGCTTCATACAGGCAGTGCATGTGCATTGTCACTTGAACTGTTTATTTTTTAAACCCCTAAAGGATGCTTTTAATATATGCTTTCATGTCCTCCTTGTTTTTTGTTGCCTTTTTTTTTTTTGGTACTAGAGACTGAACCCAGGACCTCAAGTATACAGTTTCTACCGAACTATTTTTTTGGTATATTTCTGAGTATTTTGATAGATTAAATGAATGATTTAAAGTTTATTTCCCTAGTAAATTTTCAAATTTAAATTTCAAATTTAAGAGTTGCTTAAATCCTGAAAAAGGATGTGAGGAATAAATAAACCCTCACCTTTTTTACCTAGATAAGTCATCTTCATGGAAATACACTGAATCCCCAGCTGGAGGTTCTGACTTCTGTGGCTGCCAGTCATTAATTCATACACCACTCAGAAGTCTTTCTGAGCAAGTTGAGTATTTGGTGGAGTTCATTTATTAACTCAGGAAACCTTTATATTGTTCTTAAACCTGTAAGACTCTGGTCCTGGCTTTACAGAGGTGTGAAGTGTAGTCTCTGACATCAGTCCAAAGGAAGGAACAGACTAGAGAACATCTAATTCGTCAGAGGCTAGTTTTGAAGGGAGGGGATTGAGATTCAAAAAGGATCCCTTCATATATCAGATGATATAATCTGAGCTTTGGGGGTTTAGCAAGAGTTGCTGGCTTCAAGGATGTGAGGCAGGGAAGAGAATTTTTTTTGGGGGGGGGCAGGGGATTGGGCCACACCCAGTGGCGCTCAGGGGTTTCTCTTGGCTTTGCAATTAGAAATCGCTCCTGGCAGGCTTTGGGGACCATATGGGATGCCGGTGACCAAACCCAGACCCATTTTGGGTCGGCTGTGTGCAAAGCAAATGCCCTACAACTTTGCTCTATTATTCCAGCCCCAGCAAGAGAATTCTTGAGAGAAAAATAATTCTGGGTGAAATCCCATAAAGCATGAAGATCCCAAAGGGGGCTATGTGAAGATCATAGAGATAGAACTGGACAGGTAGCTTCCAAATTTTTCTAGTAGACCTTTTATTTATACATAGCATGAGAAATGTTTACAAAGAATGAGGTTGCCACACTTTTGTTTTAAAATATACTGATGGCCATTAGAAGGACAAATAGGAATGGGTGAGAAGCAGGTAGAGGAGAATCTACTGGGATAAGGAGGTTGCAGCTCTTTATTGGTGGTAGGACTCTGCTGGGTGTGACCCATGGTTCCTCTCATTCTATTCTGAAAGAGAGCTCAGGTTCCATTCCTGGTGTGTGTTTCAGTTGTTGTCCATGGGGTCACACTATTGGTAGACTAAATCAAGGGTTAGAAATCAAAGAAATCATGTTTTCCTTTTGAAAACATAATGTAAGTCTTTGCAATGACCCTCTATGTACTCTTAGTAGTAACACTATGTCTAGCACTATATAGAGAGGGAGTGGAGGAAGAGAGTTGGTTGCATGATCCACTTTTGCAGAAGTCCAGAGCCTGTGCCATCTTATGTCTTCTGTGATCTCTGTGGGATCTAGCTATTTTAGCAGTCCCAGTAAGTTGATGATATCAGCAAACATATGCACTGTTTCAAACAATTTCTGCACAGTCCTTGGTACACACACACACACTTTCACATCCACAGAGCCTCCAGGATGGGATGTATTGGTTCAGTCTTTCTAGCCATTACCGTCCTACCCTGGATTCATAGCCAGGGAAGAGAAAGATAAGTCATGTACTTTTTGTTTTGAGACAAATGATTGAGTTCAAAATAAAGAGAAGCATATCTGTCATGCCCCACCTAGGGACTTTGGGGTAGACCTCCAGGGGCATCCTGCAAGTGTCTTAAACTCCTTTTGAGGGTGGTAGGGGTACCCTCTGATAGAGCACGCAAGGCCCAATGTCCTTGTGGGCTCCTGAACTTCCCGCCTCCACACTCTGCCTCACACCCTGCTGGGTTCAGGATCCTTATCTCTCACACTGTGTGTGTGAGGTGGCAGGGGAGGAGAAGTGTCAGGTTTTTGTGGTGGAGAAAATCTGTCAGCCCTGAATTTATTCCTGAATTAGCCATCTGCTGAGAGTGTTTTTCAGGATTATGATACATTTTTTGAGGGGGTGGGAGAAGTGGGAGGGTGAAAAATGGTGAATCCTTCTTAACTTCTTCCCTGCTGTTCTTGGAGCTGAATTTGGCATTGGGAAGCTAGTGTGAGTCTAGCTCTGCCCTTTTCCCTGCCCAGTACGCTGCTTTCAACTCTAAAATGGAGACAAAAAAATAGTGTTATTTTTTTGTGGTTGCTATGAACCATTATATGTAAGAGATTTTATAAACTGCAGAGTTGTGTAAATCTGCTGTTTGTCTATGATAATGAAGCAAAGACCTTGCTGCTTAGGGACATTGGTTCAAGGTGTCACCACAGCTTTTCCTACGTAGCATTGAAGGCAGGGAACTGGGAAGCAGTTTGGAAATAGACCTTTGCTTTTCTATTAATTAAATCCCCCAAAAGGGGCTGGGAAGGAAAGAACTGAAGCCAGCAGCTGCTCCATGGAATGGGAATCTCTTGCTTCCCAAATACAAACACTAGCAATATTATTTGGCCTCAAAATTTGACAAATGTTTTTTATTATAGGGAGAGGTGGTGAGAGGTTTGGTCTCAAGCTGATCCTAGAAGAATATACGTATTAATTCAGATGACCCTGGCTTCTCTTTTTAACCCCTTTGTAAATAATTAAGAAGGAAAGGAGATTTCCCCTAGGAAGGGTGACCAGCTTTCCTGTTTTTCCCCAAAATGAGAGGGTACTGAATGTAAATTTTTAATGTTAATCTTGGGATAATTCCAGGCAAACTCATATAAATGTCTCCTGATAGTTTCTTGCTTTTGAAAGATCCCTCTAACAACTAATAAGCAAGATAACTTTTATTTTCACCCCTAGCTACAGGTGGGAAAGAACAGAAACTTTATTTAGTCTTAGATTTGTTTTTTTGGCAGCACTAAAGTTGTTTGACCAAGGCATAAAGAGCTGTATGTTGTTTGGCCAAGGCATGGGTGATGGATGTACCTACTCTGATTTAAGGTGAGCTTGATAGGTCACAATGAGATGGGTTGGAAGATAAAAGACCCATTAAATACATAATTCACATGAGCACACTGAGATCAAGTGGTATTCATCTAGTTATTTCTGAGAAAATCAGGTAAAATGTTTACCTTTATATACCTTAGTTTTACAGGTAATGTCTGGTACTTGGAGGCTAACAAACGACGGAAGTAAAGGCAAGCTGGGGTGTTGTGAACTTTGACAATTGGTCCTCATTTGGATCTTGCTCTAAGTTAGCTTGGGCAAGTGTCTCACTGGTCTTGACCTCATTTTCCTTATCTGAAACATGAAAATTATTTTCTACAAGGTTGCATTGAGATTCAAATGCCTCACATCTGTAAAGTGCTCAGCATGAACCCTAGTATATACTAGGGACTCAATATACATCAAGTTTATGTGTATGTTTATGTATAAAGTCAGAGACTTTAAACAACAACCTTAGTTAATACATGTTTTTCTAACGATTTTGTGCCCTTATCCTTACCTTGATCATGTGTTGTACTTTCATGCAGAAGACATATAGGATATATATGTAAGTTACAACACCATATAGGTTTGAGAGTCTCTTAGAGATCTATCCCCACAAATGAGTCTTTCCCTTTAGGAGCAAAAGGTCCTTTCAATTAGAAACTCTGAGGTTAAATTGAGAATCAATTGTCCTGGGCTCATAAGAAGCCTTGCTGGGTTACTGTGGATATGGAGAGTTATTAGTTTGAGAGGTATTGACTGTTGTATCGAGGGTTGGTTAGACTTTCTGAAAGGCATTGCTATAAGACCCTGGATTTCCTTCTTGTTCAATTAAACCCTTTACAGAAAAAACCCTGTCTGGCCAGAGTAGTTCCTGAGTGACAACAGTAGGAAGGTCTGTTTGTTACAAATGTCCAGAGAGAATTCAATTTATGATCCAGAGTATCCCTGTATTCATTTCCTAAAACTGCTATGACAGGTGACTTAAAAACAATTAAAATGTGGCATATGCAGGACAACTGTGGTGGTGGGAATGGCCCTGATTCATTGTCATTATGTACCTTCACTATTACTGTGAAGGATTTGTTATTCACTTTTTGGTCACAATAAAAGTTATTATTAAAAGACAGTTTATGTAGGTTAAAAGAATTAAAGTTTGATTTAAAAGTAAAAAAAATGTGGCATACGTGTTTCCTGGGGACATGCTACCTGAGCACATGTTGCCTACATCTTCTCTCTAGAGATGTGTGCTTGCTAGGGTGTATACCAGGGCTCTCTTCACCTTTAGAAAAGCCTGTCCTCTCCCTGACTGTGTTACTTGCTCTCTTTCTTATCCTCTACCTCCCCTTCCTCAATATCTTTGAGTAAAACCTGCTTTTACTTAAAAAAATGAAGAAAAGATTGAGATCTATCCTCTCTCAGCTATGGGGACTAGATGTCCAAAGTCCAGGAGTCTTTAGAGCCATGTTCCTTCTGAAATTGCTCCTGGCAGGCACGGGGGACCATATGGGGCACCGGGATTCGAACTGATGACCTTTTGCATGAAAGGCAAATGCCTTACCTCCATGCTATCTCCCGGGCCCCGAGCCATGTTCCTTCTGGATGTTCTTTCTCCAACGTGGGTATTTCTCTCTTCCTACTTCTCAGTGCCTTCTCAATGTTCATTGGCTTGTGATAGCATAACTTCTGTGTTTTCATCCTTAGAATGCCTTTTCCTGTGTGTGTCTCAGATTTACTTCTTGTTTCTTATAAAGACAGCAGTCACTGGATTTGAGCACTACCTTAAATCCAAATCTCAGTCTGAAATTTTTAACTTAATCACCTCTGCAAAGATCATATTTTAAAAAGGATCATATTTACAGGCATTTGGAATTCAACATAATTTAGAGGGAGGTCATTAACTTTCTACATTACCACTACCACTGTCTCTCCAGGTATGCTTCTTGCATCTTTTCCTCTGCCCTGTCCCTGATCACCATCCT
>PVKC010027270.1:0-15714 GCA_004027635.1 Crocidura indochinensis | reverse complement strand
ACTATGTGATGTAAGAGAAAAATTTTGAAAAAAGATAGAAGATAAAGATGTGTTCTGTAAACATCAATATGGCTGTCTAATACAGAGGAGAAATAAAGAGTTGATATATAGGTAGATGGACAATGGACTCATTTCCTAGCATCTCAGAAGGGAGAGGGTGCTTATGGATGAATATGAATATATTCTTTAAAGATGCTAAACACTGGCATGGAGAATGAGGAAAAATTGATATCTCTATTTTGAGATTGCTGATATTCAGAGTGAGAGAAATAAAAGGGCCATGTAACCTTAATCAGTGGCTCAAAGGATAAACAAAGTTTCTCTAAGACTCAGTGTATCTTAACCATAGGCTGCATCTATTGGCTACGAAGTTGCAGAGTTCCCCTGTTACAGACAAAAAAACTTAAGAAGGAAGTGGGAAATCTGTTCAAGGTTGTATGGTAGATATTACTTTGAATAGTTTTAACTTGATTATTATAAGAAGACAAAGAAAAAATATTCTTGGAACAACTCATTTCAGACAATATAAAGAGCAAATAGAGCTGTACTTTTCAATCTCTATAAAATGTTCACCAGTATATGAGAAAGTCCCTGTACAAGGAAAATAAGAAGCCCAGAAACAGAATTTCAAAGTCAATATTCTATTATTTTTTTATTCTATAATACAGAAAACCAATTCATTGCTCTCAATGAAGTTTGCTAATAAAAATAAAAAAGAGATCCAAAATATGCCTAACTTTTAACCAAAAGAATGGGAGACCTAAGAGTGAGAACTAAAAATGAGCCAGGCTCATTTGTCAAAGACAGAACTCTCTCTCTCTCTCTTTCTTTCTCTCACTCACTCTCTCTTCTCCTCTCTTCCTCTCTCTCTCTTCTCTGCATGTCTCTCTCCCTCTCTCCTCTCTCTTTCTCTCTTTTTCATGTACATGTTCTCTCTCAGAGTCTGAAACTTGAGTCAATAAAAAGTGAGAAGAGCAAGAAAGATTTTTCTAATAAATAAGAATACATTAGAATGACACTTGGATTAATGTCAGAAATAAAAAGCATTTTAAAACAATTTTTATATCATTACGTTTGAAGAAAAACAGGAAAAATATTAGTAGGCCATTTAAGAGAGTGAGAATTGGTTTTTCTTCAAGTCTTACAAATTAAGAAACAAGCAAAGCTAAACAAAAGCCCAATAGGAAAAAAGCGATCAATAATGATAGGGAAAGAAGCTCAGTCAACTACTCGCTCAATAAGTATATAATATAATAATAAGATATAGCATGCTATAGTTAAAATATTTTTATGCCAATGTATTGTATAAAGTTTCTGGTGATCACATTTCTCCTTGCTAGGCTCATTCAAGTAGCATTTTCTTTATGAAGTCACAGCAGTAGCAGGAGCCCTGGATCAACACATAGTAGTGGAGTCCTACTCCTGATTCTGGGAAGATCTTTGAGCTGTGAAGCTTTTATGCTGCTGTCAATCCCTTCTCATCAGTCATCAGTCAATTAGTATTATGTTCTCAACCTTTTTATACAGTTCTAATATGTTAGTTTAATTTTTGTAGAAAAGAACTCAGTTTCTATCATTTAAGTCTGGTAGAAGGAATCTAAAGTGTTATACATAGCTTTATGTAGAACTAAATTAGCCAAAATTCACACACACACACACACACACACACACACACACACACACACACACACAATATCTTCCTAGTTGAGGAAGGACAGTCCTTCAACTGACATGATGGAATGAGAAATCAAAATTTAGCTTTTCAGATAGATAAGTATTACTGGCTTTAAGAAAAATAAAAGACATTATTGCAATAGCACACAAAGACAATATAGATGAGGGCTGGAAGACCTGGCCCACAGCATGTAGCTTACTACAAAGACTGGTGGATTTAGTTAGAGAAATAACTACACTGACAACTAACATGACAATGGTAATGGGTGGGAGAAATAAAGTGAATAGAGTGCCTGTCTCGAAATCAGGCATGGGATGGGGATGAGGAAAATGGGGGTTATTGGTGGTGGGAATATTTTACTGGTAAAGGGCGGTGTCCTTTTTTATAATTGAAACCCAACTACAAACATGTTTGTAATCATGGTGCTTAAGTAAAGATATTAATTTTAAAAATATTGATTATTTACAGTTTCCTGTAGAGCTTTGCAAAAATCCCATTGTTTCTTTTGGAAGTCAGTTTATGGAGATCAGTCGTAGGCAAATAGTTATAAAACTCCTATTTGGGTGTATAGGGGCCTACTCCCTATTGTCAGATAATGACTCAAAGACCCCCAAATAGAAATGGTTACATGCTTCCCAATCTCTCCCAAAATCTCTCTATATAAATCATCCAAAGCCAGTAGAATTTTCCGAAAAGAGTGTGAACTGTGTAGCTTAAACAATTGACATTTAGATACTAACCCATAGAGATAACCAATGTTCACAGGATCTCTAGAATGCCTTGCTTTGGATCTCTAGTGCAAGGTTGAGAAGTTCAGAGCTTCAAAAGTTATGTGTTTTCTTATAGAATAGTGTAAAAGGTACCATTGGAAGTTAAACTTTACTAAAGAAAATCAAGAACTGGTATCTTTCTTGCAGAAAATAAATTTAGTTATATTCCCTGCAAATTTTATTTTACTTTACCTTTTAACATATTATGCCATATTCTGAGGAAATGAATGTGGTTTTTCAAGTCTTCTGTGATTTGCTAATGTTTCAGAGTGGCTGAGAGACTTCAAAATGAAACCAACCAAGTTTCAAATTACTCTGGGATAAATGCCTGAAGTAAGATTTTTAAAATCTTTTTTAAACTATAATTTCTACAAGTATAAAATTGTGAGTATTATGAATCAATAATAATTAACAAGACATTGTTTATAAAGTAGTTGGCATAGTAATCTCCATTTTGACACTTTAGAGGCGAATTTTACATTACAGTAAACATAGAAATAAAAAATAGGGGAAAAATCAACCATTATCCAATCACTAAGTAGAAAGGCCTAATCATTTCTGAAATAAAGATATAAATTAATAAATATATAAAAATTAAATATATTTTTGGAAAACAAAGATATTGCTTTTTATTTAAAAAATTCACTTTTTTTGAATAATTTTCTATTGTAGTTGCTTTTAATTTTGGGGAGTTCCTTTGCTATAGTTGTGTTCCTATTTCCAAGGATAGAGAATAGTATCATAGTCCTTAGCACAGTCAATGTTAAGAAAAATAAAATAAAATAAAAAGTCTATTGAACTAATAAGCAACTCAAATTAGAATGTTAGAACTAGGGAGATAGCATGGAGGTAAGGCGTTTGCCTTTCATGCAAAAGGTCATCGGTTCAAATCCCGGTGCCCCATATGGTCCCCCGTGCCTGCCAGGAGCAATTTCTGAGCATGGAGCCAGGAGTAACCCCTGAGCACTGCCGGGTGTGACCCCCCCCCCAAAAAAAAAAAAGAATGTTAGAACTAGTTCATGGTTTTCTCCATATTTTTGTCGAATGATAAAATGCTGAAGGTGCTCAGGCAGGTAGAAATGTTTTTCGTTTTGTTTTTGAAAAAATTGTGATTCTTTTTGGTTTGTTTGTTTTTAACAAATAATAAAAAGAAGCAAAGAGTGGGCACAGGCAAGTCAAACCCATTAATTCCAGGCTTGGAGCTATGATTGCCAGTGAAAGAGTAGGAGGAGTGACTAGGGAGTGACCCAGTAGATTGTGGTAAAGGACTATTGTTTACTTCAGTCTCAGTTGTGGTCTGGTAACATACTTTGAAAGGCATGAAATTGTACCACTAAAATACATGTTTTGTTAATTAAAATAATAAAAATGTTAATTCTTAACTTACACCACTAATTCTAATACCCTCAAAAATATGAGCAGTTTTAAATATGGAAAGAACATTTCTCAATTACATCTTAAAACATGGCCATGTTTGTTCCAAATTCATGGGAACAAAAGAAGATTTTGTTGTTGTTGTTTTGGTTTTGGGGCCACACCCAGCTAAGCTCAGGGGTTACTCCTGGCTCTGCATTTAGGAATCACTCCCAGAGAATTTAGGGTACCATATGGGATGCAAGAGGTCAAATCTGGGCTGCAGCATGTAATGAAAATGCCCTGCCCTCTGTACTATCTCTCTGGCTTTAAATGGAAGATTTTTTAGAGTACACTGCATACTAAGAATTCAATTGCCTCTTACATTTTGAAAAGTTAATTCTTCTTTTATGTTTCTTTGAAAATAAACTATCAATAGGTTGTGGACTTCAATTAGGATTTTGAAACCTATGTTATTGCTATTTTCTCTAAGGAACTTCTCATATTCCTCTCAAATTTCAATGAAGTTATTACTTTAACAAAAGACAAATCATTGTTTTCCATTAGACTAATTTTATACTTTCCTTGGTGGCATTTATTTCCTTCCTGTCATTAGTAAAAGAATGATTCAAAAGCAGCTCAGGTAGCTTCTTCTCCAGCTGAGAACCCATTTCCAATTCATGTAATGTAGACTAGAAAAATCCCAATAGTTTAAAGAAAAATATATACAAACCAGATATAGGAAAATTAAAACAATTTCTAGAAAGCAGGCTGGGTCTCAGTTGTGAATTCAGGCTTGCTGGTTATCCATCTCCTCCCACACTTGGCCAATTAACCTTTTTGTGTGTTTGTTTTTTGTTTTTGGGTCACTCCCGGCAACACTCAGGGTTACTCCTGGCTCTATGCTCAGAAATCGCTCCTGGCAGGCTCAGGATACCATATGGGATGCTGCATGCAAGGCAAACGCCCTACCTCCATGCTCTCTCTTTGGCCCCAACCAACAAATCTGTTAGCAGGGCTAGTTAAACGTCATCATTTCTCTTCTTTAATAATGACTTTGCACTTGGTTGAGGACTTTGGGAGGCTATACTCATTGGTTTACCCATTGGAGCCTATTCTAGCAGAGGTGGGAGACTCTGAAGTCCCAGTGGTTGAACCCAGGGTTCCTATATGAAAAAATTTTTGCTCTTGCACTTTCAAATATCTTTCCAGCCTTTCTTTCCCTGCCACCTGTTTATAAAGTTTCAATAATATCATAGACAAAACTAACATGCACACTTATCCATAATTCTAAAATTAATCCTCCCAAATTTATGGATATACTTGGTGATTTTATCTGAAATTAGCAGCTTTAACAAGAGAATCTTGTGAACACTAAAATTAAATTTAATTTTTGTTTTTGGTGTTCTTATTACATATGGAATATAAATAAGATTTTATTTTTCAGAATGTATACAACTGATATTTGAAATAAGTGCTTAGGAATTGATTTATTGCAAAAGCAATAGAAAAAATTAGAGTACACACAAAAAATTTAAATTCCTAATTAGATTTTACATTGATTTTTAATTAATATATTTTATTTAAGCACCTTGATTACATACATGATTGTGTTTGGGTTTCAGTCATGTAAAGATTTTTGTAATAAAAAATTAAAAATGAACACTGACCTTATCTTTTGTATTCATCTTCAAGAATATTGTGAACTTCTTTGCTTTCTTTTCTTTTACTAAACATGATGTTCATTATTAATGCTGTTACCCTATGGCTACATAGTTCTTCAACCTCTAAGAGATGTATTCTGATACCTCTTTCAAGTATTACATATTTCCTTAGCAAATGGTTTTTAAGGAAGATTATTTGAATAAATAAGCTTTCTCCTTTTCTTATATCCCTGGTATCCCTCTAAATGTGTGCTCTCTATGGAGATCACTACAATTTTAACTTAGAAGTATTTTACTTTCTTAAAGAGGACTCTGAAGAGATTGGTGATACATACAGCATATGAATTTTAAGCAAAGGTAAAGGTAAATACTCTTATGCTCAATTACTCTGACAGATGTTTAAAATACTACTTTGTCTTAGAAATTCTAGGCTTTTTAGAGATTCTTAATAGCTGAATGAATAAATAAGTATGTGACAAATGAATCAGAAGTGAAAAATTAAAGGAAAGAGAACGAATCTGGTGATAGTCTATAAGTAATTATGCAGAAAATGGAAATGTAGACCTTGATACATTTCTAATAAGTCTGTGTAAAATTCTTGATTTTAAACATAATTCACTTCCCAAAACATATGAGCAATCCATGCTATACTAAAACACCAAGAGAATAAATAGATTCCCTGCTGAATATAAAAAAGGCTTTAAGGTTTTCTTTTTGTTTGTTTTCTTGTTTTGTTTTGTCTTTTTGTTTTCTGGGGCCACAGGTGACGTTCAGGCGCTACTCCTATGTGTTCAGAAATCGCTCCTGGCTTGGGGGACATTATGGGATGTCAGGGATTAAACCCAGGTTCCTCCTGGGTCAGCTGTGTGCAAAGCAAACGCTCTACGGCACGCTATCGCGCAGGTCCTGGTTTTACGGTTTTCTGAGGTAGGTGGTCTGATATGCCTCTTTGTTAGGAACATTAAATTATTATAAACAAACTAAGGACAACACTTCCGTAGAATTAGGCTTTTTTCTTCATACCTCAGCTCCTGTAAAAAGCATCATTTTTCTAACTAAAAATATCAGGTCTTAGAATCAAAACAATAGTACAGCGAGCAGGTAAGGATTTTGCTTTGTACTCAGCTGACCCTGATTTGATCCAAGAAGCCGTACTGAACAGGAGTGTAAGGACAGGAATGATTCCATAGCACAGGTCCATAAGTAATCCCTGAACACCACTGGTGTGGCCTAAAACCCAACTCTTCCACTCCCCCAAAAAGCAATTGAAGTGATATTGCCAGTGCAGTTAGTTTAGTCTGGCACTTTTGACTCCAGAGTATTTTCCAGAAAAGTTCAATTATTTAGACAATATTATTGACCAAATTATTATTTAGTCAATTATTTAGTCCAATTATTTAGTAGGTTTATTCTAAAGTAATTGATGTCTACATTCTTTATGTAATTATGGACACACAATCATCTATAGGTAAATTAATCTTTTAAATATAGACTTAAAATTAAATCATTGTTTTTTTTGTTTTTATTTTGTTATGTTTTGTTTTGGGGCCACACCCATTTGATGCTCAGGGGTTACTCCTGGCTAAGCACTCAGAAATGGCCCCTGGCTTTGGGGGGACCATATGGGACGCTGGGGGATGGAACCGCAGTTCTTCCTTGGCTAGCACTTGCAAGGCAGACACCTTACCTCTAGCACCACCTCTCCAGCTCCAAAATCATTGTTTTTAAACCAGACACTTGAGTAAATTTCCAGAAAAACAATAATTATAATCATTTATAATTTATGATCATTATAAATCATCATTTATAATCATTATAATGGGAATTATGAACTTTTCTTTTTATGAAAAACAGTTAATAATGCAAGTGAGTTAAATTCTCCCATATGAGGAGTTACAACAGCTAATTTTGTTAAATTTGCAGGTTCTTTTGAATAATTCTGAAAGTTTTCTTTTGGTACAACTCAAATAGTTGCTATCTCTTAAAAGCACGCTAGCACTCTGTCACTTTATCCTTTCCTTTAGAACTCCCAGGAACATTTAAACTCATTAAAAAAAAATAGGTAGGAATAGAACACAGCAAGAAGAAGAGAGTATGTCAAGAGGTAATATTTTCTTAGTATAAAGTCAGTGCTCGAGTAAAGCTGGTATCTTGGAGCCAACCAAGAAAACAGCTAGCAAATGGAGTTTGAATACCTCATTTTTTTTCCTAGAGAGGTGTAAAAGGATGCCATGTGGCTCTTCCAGCTTTGGAGGGACTCCAGAGAAATATCTCACCAAGGTTTCATGGCAGATAGGGGACCAACTGCATCCTGGATAATATTCTTGTGGTGTGTGAAGAAGGTGTTAAGGAGGCAAAGAGTCATTTTCAGGTTTCACTGAGCCAGATTTTAAAAAAAAATAGAAAAAAAAATCTAAAGATAAAAAGTCAAACCTGACAGATTCCAGATGAGTTGTATTTTAGTATATTCAATCTGTACACATCATTCCAGTTGCTAATGGAGATGAGGCTGTGCTATATGGATCTCACATGACCTGTGGGAAATAACACATCAGAAATAGAATAGAAAGAGGGTTATAAATGCTCTGGGAAGGGGGGAGTAAGCAAAGGGAGTTAGTTCAGGAGGCAATCTTGTTTGGCAAAGACTAGGTTTCTGACACTTGGAGTAGTGTATTGGAACTCATGAAAAGAACCCGTAGGACTACCACGTATAAGATACAGACTCTTCAAATGTCCCTGCTAAGAAAACAGGGCACATTGCAAAGGTTTTTTGGCACTGACCACAAACACACTCTACTACTACAACCCTTAGACAGCTGTTTAAAATGCGAGAGGAGAAAAAGTGAGTAAAGATAAAGCAAAAATCTTTTGGAAACCACAAGAACTACCAAGAAGTTTCCAATCTTGGAGTGTTATGTTAAAATCTGAGGCACATTATCAAGAGATGAAAGTTCAAAGAGGCCTCAGCTTTGTGTTGGATAAACAAGAACATATGCCCAGTCTCGGAAATATTTCAAATGTGTTGTGAAACTTCGCTCAGTTAGGAGAGAAATGTTAGAGTTCAACTGTGAAAAATTCAATTGCATATTTGAAAAAAAGCAGGTGATGGGAAAGACCACAAACTTTCTAAGTGTGTCAGCACCATATACCACCATAACAAATAGAATAGAAAATATGATTAAGCCTTGAGAAAGTTTTCTGAGTAATGCATCTAATGAGCTGAGTAGCAATTACTTATTGCAGATATGTATTTTACGGTGGGAGGAATAAATGTTAAAAAATTCATATACTAGAAATATTTTATTTAAACTTTGTTGGAAATTTATAAATCAAAGGAAATTTTAGCAGAAGTCACTTTGTACCAGAGATAAGTGCTCTATGTTAAGGAAGGTTAACTGAAAGGAATAGAAAAACTTCATACTCTAAAATCTAAACTTAATACTATTTCATAGGCAGAAACCATTACAACTCATAACCAACAAATCTTTTAGTTGTTCATGAATTATGGCAACAGAGAGTATATAGAGCTGATAAAACTTCTCTTAATCCTGTTACTAAAGATATTTTTAATACTCATTTCTTTTAAGAGACTATTTCTCCTCTTCCTTCTCTGGTTTCCTTTCTTGCTTCCTTCTTTCCTTTCTTCCCTTTTTCTTACTTTCTCTTTCATTCTTTTTCTTTCTTTTTCATTTTCTCTTTCTCTTTTTATTTTCTCCTCTCTCTCTTTATTTTTTATTTTTGTTTTGGGGTCACAACCTGTGGCGCTCAGGTGTTACTCCTGGCTCTGCACTCAGAAATTGCTCCTACTAGGCACTGGGGGCCATATGGGACGCTGATGAACCACCATCAGTCTTGGATTGGCTGCATGCAAGGTAAACACCTACCGCTGTGCTATCTCTCTAGCCCATCATTCTTTCTCTTATTTTTTTCTTCCTTCTTTTCTTTCTTTCTTTCTCCTTTCTTCCTTCTTTTTCCTTTCTTTCTTCTTTTTCTTTCTTTCTCTGCTTTCTTTCTCTTTATTCTCTTTTTCCTACATTCTTTCCTTTCTTTCTTCCTTTCTTCTTTTTCTTTCTTTCCTTTTTTCTTTCATTCTTTAATTTTTCTTCTTCCTTTCTTCCTTCTTCCTTCCTTCCTCCCTCCCTCCCTTCCTTCCTTCCTTCCTTCCTTCCTTCCTTCCTTCCTTCCTTTCTTTCTTTCTTTCTTTCTTTCTTTCTTTCTTTCTTCCTCTCTCTTCCCTTTTTTCTCGAGAATAGTGAAGACTAATAAATGTGGGCTGATTACCTGAGCCAGTACCCAAGAATAAATCAAATGTTAAGGAATCAGGACTAGTTCTAGTTCAAATGCAGTGATTGTCACCAATTTTTCAAGTTGGTATCACTCTCCTTATCTATTCATGCCAACCCTAAGGTCCTAAATTCTGGACTCTTGCAATGTGAAAATTGTCTTGAAGAAACTGACAAGATAGACTGAAAATATTCATTGTTTCATTGGTCCTCAAAGCCAATGTTCTCTGCTATTGTGTAAAATTAATCCACACTATATCACAATATATTACATTTAGTTATGAAATAATTTATATATTTCATTTAGTTGTGAAATAATCAAGACAAATTAATGTCTAATTAATGTCACAGAGTAGAATAGGGAAGTATTTTTGGTTTGAAATCTGCATTAATCATTCAATAATATTATCTAATTGCATATATTTAAAACACAACAGACCCAGGATATATACCCTTATTTCTGTGCTCTATCTAGAGCATGTCACTGTCTACTACCTCCCAATGATTTTTTCTTATAAGTAAATAAAAAACTTGAATATAACACATTTATTGTACTGCTCAGTATATATACATCGTATTATTTCAATTTATTCATCTTATATACTATAAAGGTCATTCTAGATTTTTATCCTTTTATTATATAACTTTTATTGATTTAAAGATTTTTAAATTTTTTTAATTTTTAATTTTAAGATTTTAAAAGTTGTAAAAAATAAAACATAGTACAAAAAATTAAAATAAGATAATTTCATATTCACATATAAGTGTTTTTATTATATACTACTCTGAGCCTACAGGGAGAGGAAAGCATAAGCATATAAATTATATAAGCTATTTCTAAAACTTTGTATTGAATATTATCTTTCACTCACACAGGTTTCTTTAAGAGGTATGCTATTTTCTTTTTGTTGTTGCTGTTGTTGGACCACACCTATGTAGCTCAGGAGTTACTCCTGGCTCTGTGCTATTTTTCTATACCATATTGTCTACTGCTCTTACGAATTGTGGTAACAAGCTATGTTCTAAGTATATTTTTCTGTAGTTCCAAGAATTCATTCCAGATGTTTCACCCAACCACTAAGTTTTTACTCACACATGCTGACAGTAACTAAATGTCAAGGTTATTGCCTAGTTAGTAGAAACAATGCAACATATACTTATTCCAGAAACAGCTAAGTGTGAAAGAAGAAAAAATATACTGCGAAGCAATGATATATAGTGGATTTTATTCTCTGATATAAGGAATTTTCTTAAAAGATTATGAGAAAACAGCATTAGAAATAGGAAGAGTTTAGACAATCATCTTAGAACAAAGCTTTCTTTTCAAATCTAGCATGTGACTATTAATTTATTAATATTTATTTAGATTCATTTTAATATGCTATTTAATAGGTATACCTTTTAGTTCATGTTAGAATACATTAGAAGCAATTTTGAAAAGTTGACAAATGAACATTTTTTACAACATAATGATTCCATGGTCTTAGCAATGATTATGCCTTAACATTTGGTATTTTATATTTGAATAATTGACTAAAGGACTACTGTATATTATTGAGTACCCAAATTCTGACTCCATTTTTATCTAATCCATATTTTTGCATTTTTTAAATTTACTTTATTTATTTATTTATTTATTTATTTATTTATTTATTTATTTATTTATTGGTTTTTGCGTCACACCCGGTAGTGCTCAGGGGTTACTCTTGGCTCTACGCTCAAAAATTGCTCCTGGCAGGCTCAGGGGACCCTATGGGATGCCAGGTCAAATCACAGATCTTCAGCATGCAAGACAAATACCCTGCCTTCATGCTATTTCTCCAGCCCCAATTTACTTTATTTAAAGAGCATGTCTTACATAGTCGACATAGTTGATCATAAACATTTATGTCCAGAGAAGTTAGAGAAAAATTATTTGAAAGAAGAATAGAAAGAAAAATAAAGAGGAGAGAAGAATAAAAAATATAAAGACAAGCAAATTTGTGAACATTATTGCAACTCCAATGAAGTCACTAAGTCATTGTCAGAATGACTTGTCACAATTGTCAGAATATTTAGTAAGCTCTTGCTGAACATTCTGTTACTTCATGTAAGCTACCTTTCAAATAATCTATTTTTTCCTTGAAATTTTGACAAAAGTTTTGAGTTACATAAGAGCTGCTTTAAAATTTTAAGAAATAAGGACCAAGTGTACAGGAGTGAAGTTTACATGCCGTTAACTCTAGTTCAATCCCCAGAACTCTATATGGTCTCTATTTTTTTTTAATTTTTGTATTTTTCAAATGTTAAAAAAATATTTTATTTAAGAACCATGGTTACAAACATGTTTGTAATTGGGTTGTATATGGTCTTTTAAGGAATTGATCACAGAGCACAGAAGAAGGAATGTGTCCAGAGCACAATGTATAATGCAACTGTCTTGCCAAATAAAATAAAAATTAAGAAATTAACATTTCATTCCGGGGGTCTGGAGCAGTGGCACAAGGGGTTAGGCATCTGCCTTGCCTGTGCTAGCCTAGGATGAACCACAGTTTGATCCCCTGGCATCCAATATGGTCCCCCAAATCGGGAGCAATTTCTGAGCGCATAGCCAGGAGTAACCCCTGAGCATCACTGGGTTTGGCCCCAAAACAAAACAAAATTTCATTCTGGATAGAAGATAGTTTTGTACAGTTCAAAGATGAAAATTTTTATATGAAAACTAGAAATTACTTAATTTTCCCATGTTATGTAAAGTTTTAAATTGAGTTACTACTTGATATATTCTCCTGAAAGGAAACAATACTCAAAGAATAAAATAGCTACAAATTAGAACAAATTTCCTTTTTTTCCCCATTACCTTCTTACTAACAAAAGTACAAAATGAGTAATATTTATGGGGATGGTATATAACACATTGTTACTGTAGCAACATAAATTTGGACATTTACTCTGGAAGATAGTTGGACATTTTGTATAAAAACCTTAAAATGTGCAAAGCTTG
Organism: Crocidura indochinensis; assembly: GCA_004027635.1. NCBI lineage: Eukaryota > Metazoa > Chordata > Mammalia > Eulipotyphla > Soricidae > Crocidura > Crocidura indochinensis. The sequence continues at coordinate 2,986 of PVKC010027270.1, read as the reverse complement.
GAGCTATCAAATCAAAATTAAAGTAATGTACCCCATAGGCATTATTAGAAAGTACTAAGAAGGCTATTTCCTAATGGTCTCATAAAAAACATATAATGATCTAATCTATTCTTATGAAAAGCCGAAACTATCTGAATGTTCTACTATAGGTATACTTAAAAGATAAATTAGGATGCTTCAATTAAAATCTTACCTACCAAATCATTCCCTATTCATTCCTGGAAGTTACTTCTGAGCACAGTATCAGAAGTAGCCCCTAAGATCAGCTGATGTGACTTAGAAAAAAATGAATAAATTAATTAGAGTAAACTAAAAATTAAAATTATGAGTTATACCCCTAATAAGCAGAGCGAAATGCCTACCATGTAACTATTGATTCCTATTAATTCTTTGTCTTCCTTTCAGTGACGTATATGTGTATATATATATATGGATATATATATATATATATACATAGATATATTATTGTGGCTGATGAAACGAGTGAGGTCTGCACTTCCAGACTGAAGCTACTGAAATCTCTCGAAGATTATTGGTCTTTGTTTATTTGTTTGTTTTTTTTTTTAAGAATATTTTCAGTCTCTCCCTTCTCTTGCCCAGGAAACTGAGTAACAATTGAGGAAATCTCCACTTTGCAGCTTCAAGATGATGGTGTGGCTTCCACCTAAGAGAATGTGGCACACAGTACTCCTAAGCAGCATGAGTAAGAAATAAACGCATAAGCATCAAACTACTAAATTTGCCAGATTTTTAAACCTCAGTATAAACTGTCTAATAAAATAAAATCTAAAATATTTATGATACAAATGTATGTTTCATATTATACCAGAAGTGATTGTTTTCATATTTTTGTTACAATTATACACAATACTCAAGAAAAAAAAAACGTAGTGAAAGGACACATAGAAAACATAAAAACGTACCTAAAATTTTACCAACTCTTTTACAAAATAATGTGTTGTTTTAAATAATTGTGGGACACAGAGGTATACAGTACAAGGTCTGTTTTGAGGCATGAGCTGGGGAGGTCAATTGGAACCCTGTGGCAAGGGAAAGAAGATTCTTGGCAGATGTGAGGAAATTGTGGTATCACACAATGTGATATGGAATATTGAGAACAAATGTCATTCCTCTATGGAAAATGCCTTGGAGGTAAGTAATGAACCTGGATATAAAGAGCACAACCCTAAATTATATGAAAACCAGAGGTTGTATATATGCATATAGTTGATGGCCTTTAGGATATTATGAAGACATTTTTGGTTTGCCTAGAAACTGTCCCTCTTCCTTTAGTGTCTTTTTGTTTGTTTTAATTTTCCTACTTTGTCTCTGTGCCTTCTATTGCTTTGTCTTTTCTATTGCATTGTCCCTTCCCATTTTCTCTTTATTTTATTCTTAGGAACCATTATGTCCTCGGGATATTTTCCATTACTCAAAAGTATTTTCCATTACTATAAAAGCAATCAGATGGTAAACAGAATATGCATGGCCTTTCAGATTTTCAGTAAAGTTGAAAGTTTCTTCCCTGTCTCTCATGGTAAAGTGTGAAGATTGCAAAGAGGGTTGTAAAACAAGAGCATTTCTGTTCCAGAGGCAGAAGGTTGTTCTCCCTGTGTGTGGTTAGTCCAATGGAATAGGTTTTAGAATCAAGAGCTTTCTTTTGTTGATGAATAATCCCTTTATTTGCTTTCCCACTCAATAAGGAAAATCCATAGACTGGAAGCTCCCTTGTCTCTGACATGACATTGATGTAAGGCTAAAAAGCTACTTCTCTTAAAAGCAGAGAGAAGTGAATGGGGGCTTGATTCCGTGCCATGGTGATAATGAGGATCAGCTAAGAAGGTCTGTTACTGGCAGCACGGGTGTGTGCTTTAAGACATACGGTGGTGCCAGAAAACAATACAAAGCGTGAGAACAAGCAGACTGAGTCACGATCCGTTGCAGATTCTAAATTGTACACTGCTGTCTCTATATATAGCATGTCAAAAGTGTCATTTCTGCTGTCATGCAAACTTGGTAGATTGTCACCACCATAAGTAGAGCAAACAGTAACATTTCTTTATATTAACTATATCTGAATCTCACAGCAAGATGTAGTTTCCCCTGACACATTTGACTTGGGGAATATTAGGCTGGGAGAATCTCTGAGGGAAAACGGGGCATTGCTTCTTGATTCTATGAAGAGAAAAGTCTTTCTGGTTGACATAGACTACAGAGTGTTGTACTTTTTTGGATCTGGCTGTCAGAAATCTCCAAGGATGGTGTGAAAGATGTATAATATTCTTTCAGCAGGGCTCTTTTTTAACTGGTATTATGTGGGTTTGAAAACAGAATAGGAGCGCCCTCGTTAGCAATCCTTCCGCGTTGAGATTGTGCAGCTGAGGTGCTGGAGGCAAGGGGCTGTCGCATTTTCAAGTGAGGGGAAAAGAAAAACACTTGAAGGGTCACATGCATTTCTTTTTTTGTTATTTCTGCCTTAAAATATATCTGTAGTTCTTTGGGAACTAAAGATGGTTCTTCTTTAATCCTGTGCTACATAAGAAAAAATAAAGCTGGGAGAAATGCCTTGGGGACTCTATGCTGAAGACTCCATTTCATTAATTTTTTATTATCTTTCTTTTCTAATGTGTATTTTGAAACGCCTTTGAAGAATAAATGTGACCTGTTTCAACCATACTATTGTTCTACTACAGAAATCTTACTATGACCTAATATATACAAAAATAGAGAAAAGGCACTTTCAACATCATGGTCTTAATCTTTAAGAAACCATACTATGATTTTTTGAAACCTTTCAGTGCTGGTTCTTTCCTTCTTACATTAAAAGAAAATATGGATAGGTGCTGGGAAGATAGTAAAAGAATGTGTGCACACACAGACACAAGTTCAATACTCACAACACGAGCCAAGAATTGGTGTTGAAGGACTGAGCTCTTCCAAATGTGGTCATCATCATCATCATCATCATCAGGAAGAAGGAAAGAAA
>PVKC010027269.1:0-15824 GCA_004027635.1 Crocidura indochinensis | reverse complement strand
ACCGGAATAAGGGGTGCAAGTTCCTGATTCTTGACTGTAAGACCCATAACAGTCAGGTAGTCAACCCCAATTCCCTACACTGCTCCTTCCCTTCCCAGCTGCCCACAGTGCAGACCAGCTCCCTCAGCCAGGAAAAGGAGCTGGGATTGGTTCCACAGACATGGGGGACACCAGATGGCACCCACTAGAGTGCCCAGATAGGGCCTGGGTGTGATCATTTATCAGGAGAGCTCTGGACTGGCTAGTACAGCGGGTAGGGCATTTGCTTTGCACACTGCTGACCTGGGTCTAATCCTGGTATCCCATAGGGTCTCTGAGTACTTATTGCCAGGAGTGATCCCAGAGCACAAGGAAACCCTGAGCACTGCTGGGTGTGGTTCAAATGCCCCATTCCCCAAAGAGCCCTGTGCCCAGTCCCCCCACTCAGCTTACCCCATCTGCTGCTGCTTGCGCAATCTCAGAGACTGTTTGCTAGATGCTGAGCTGAGAGTACGCTGTGCTGGGCACTGTCTGCTTAGCCACACATGGTGGGCCCGAGGAGGCAGAACTTCCAGCCCTTCTTCTGTCCCATAGGATCCCCAGGGGTTCTCCTGAAGCCCTGGCTACTCTGTCACCCTGGACTGAAACTCCTCAGGGCCACAGAGCCAGGGCTGGGTGTTGGTGCTGGGTGTCAGTCCTGGCCTGGCCCTAATCTCCTGGGCCTCATCTCCGCAGATGGCCATCGTGTTCAACCAGGAAGGCCTGAGTGCCATCCAGCCGCCCTGCGTGGTCCAGAACTTCATCAACCACAATGCCGTCCTCTACAAGGTGTTTGTGGTTGGCGACTCCTACACGGTGGTCCAGAGGCCCTCACTCAAGAACTTCTCGGCTGGCACATCAGGTAACTGCTCCCCTCTGTATCCCCCATTATTTATCAGGGGCGGGCATGATCAGAGTACTGAGGGATCATGCCCAAGGAAGAGCTCAGACTGGGGCTCAGGGCGCTGGCTTGTCTGGGAGATGCCGTTGGTTCCGCCGCCGAAGGTCAAGAATTTACAGACTGCAGGACGACCTTCTTCTGCAGATCTGGGGACCCCAAGAAAGTGTCCTCTGCCCAGGCTGCTCTGGGGCCCCTCATGACAGTGGAAGGCAGAAGTTCTTGTCCGGGATGGCCCCAGGTGGAGAACACTTGAGAGAGAGACTCTGGACTTCCACCTTCCTTGTTCTCTCTGGTTTCCGCCTGGGAAGAGGACTGTTGACTCGCTCTGTCACTGCTGGGTGTGCTCCATTGGGCATCACACATGTTTATGTGAGCTTGGCTAGGTGGAGGGGTGGTTCCCTCCTCTGCCATCCCCCAGCAATCCTGGACCATGTCATAAGTAGTTATTGGAAATGTGCTGCTTCCTGCTGTGACTCGGGTGCACTCAGCTGTGATATCAGCTGGAGGTTGCTGTCATTTGGAGCACCTGGGGGGTTTTCTGTGTGAATGGGGGGAGGTGGGCTTCAGGGCTAAGCTTTCCCCTCACCTGTCCTTACACTGGGCCTCCTGTGGCATTTCACAGTGCAGTCACGGTTGTTGGGAGATGCTGGGAGAGGTGGGGAGCCTGGTTCTTCTAGTGGCATCACTAAAGTATGTTTTGGAAACCTCCTGGGCTCCACTGGCAGCACCTCGGAGTCAACAGGATTTCCCTGGGGGATGTGTTGTGTTCCTCCTACCCACCCACCCCACCCCTTGCAAAGAGCTCACACCATCACAGTCCGCCCCCACCATGCACATGGAACCCTTTGCTGCTTTCTGAAAAATGCCTGTTTATTGCAGGGGGAGGGGGCTCCCAATTTGAGCCTAAGAGTCTTGGGTGCAACTGCAGGCCATAGTCAGCCAGCTAGTGTAGACAGTGCTTAGACCCTCTGGGACTGGGGCTACCAGCTGGGGTAGGGCAGTGGGAGGTGCCATGTGGTGCCAGGGATGAAAGAAACCAGGCCCTGTACCCCTAACTCTGTTCTCCCCACCCCTAGATGTGTTTTTGGGTTCTTGCCCTCTTCACAAGGTTTCCTGCTGGCACCCTGAGCACAGCCTTGGTGTGTGCTCCAGGACCCAGAATGGTTTTAGGGTTTGAGCCATCCTCACCAGCACCCATTGGGATAATTGGGTGGTCTGAGGGCTGGGGTTTCTGAGCATATGATTACTAACCAGGGGCACCCACATACCAGGAGTGGCTAGTATTAGTTCAGATCTTCAGGGCTTCTCTGTTTTAACAGAACAAGCTTTAGCAACTTAGGGGCCAGAGCTTAGGAAAGTGGGAAAGGTGTTTGCCTTGTATATGACCATCCCAGGTTTAGTCCTTGGTACCCCATATGGTCCCCCAACCCCCTCAGAGCCAGGAGTAAACCCCTGAGCATCACTGAGGGTAGCCCCAAAGCAAAAACAATATAATGGTTTTGGAGGCATATTGACAGGAGTTTCTCCCAAGTCTCCCTTTTTGCACCATAAGAGAAATATGCCACGTGTCCTTTGCTTCCTTTGCACATGAAACGTGGGATGGCCACCTCCAGCTTCTGACCATACAGTGCCTGGTGAGGTCCAACTTGGTACTGCAACTTGACTGGTTGCCTGTGACCTGCATCTGGGGGTATGGGTCCCCTAGTCACCACTTTTTTCAGTACAGATGGGGACTTGGTTAATGAGTGGGTGAATCCCTTAGACCGAATGAAGAAGCTGTCACCATATGCCTGGCTCTTCCCCCTGTCACTGTGTCCATGTCCACTGTTACTATGAGCCTGCTGCGTAGCTGGGGCTATCCCCGGGGGCCAGAAGGGCCACAGAACCCATATAGTCCTTTGCACATGTGCGGACCTATGGGGTTCGGCCATACCCCTTTACCTTCTGCACGGCAACTTGCCCTGAGGACTGGCTTGGTTTTGAGGAGTTTGGGGTGTCAAGCCACTTGCCAACCCCAGCCCTGTTCTCCACCCTTCTGTTGGCCCTGTGAGACATCCCATGTGCCAGCCCAGCTGCTGCCCAGACATTTGGGGGCTCCTTCTTGGTCTGGTAGGGGGAATCCACTTGGAGATGAGTACTGTCAGTGTGTTCCGAGCTCACAGGCCTAGTGTGGCCATGTTCCTGGGTCTGTGACTGAAGCCAACGGCTTGCTCTCCTTGGCTCCATTGGACCTGGGATCAGGCATCTGGGAAGAGCTGATTGCCAGGGATTTGAGCTTTGGAGGAAGGCTACCCACTCCCCAGTTTTGGGAGGAAGGTGCCCCACTCCCTAGTTTCAGGGCCCTGGGGTTCACCTCCTTGGAATTGGATGCCTTTCTTGTACCTCTGTTCTGTGCACACGGTACTCTTCAGGCCTTTCCCCCAGGGGTACAGAGGAGGATGGTGTCCCACAAAAACCAGACCACATGATATCTACTCAACACGCTGCTGTTGCTCCCACACAATTTAAGCAGTGACTGCCATGGCATCTTGTCCAAGGTGCCCCAGGACCTGACCACAGGGACCCTTGTCAATAGGGAGCCCCCTGTACATGTTGCTTGTGGGGTCTAAGTGGGCACAAGTTCCCCCTACCCCACCCCTGCACCCAGGTAGCTAAGGAACATGAGGCCTTGGCTTCGCCCACCAAGGATTGCACTGGCCCTTGACACTTTCTCTGCGAGGGCTTCCTTCTCTAAATCAGGACAGATATGACAGAGGCCTCTCTTTGTCTGATGACTGGTGGTTCTCTGGGAAGCAGCTGTGGGACTAATTGAAGAATAGAGTGGGAAGGACACTCAGGGATTACACCTGGGTATATACACCTGGGATATACAGCCACGAACAGGCATGTGCCCATGACCTCTGGGTCCCAGAGAGAGGCTACTCCCAATACAGGCCTGGGGTCACTGGGAGCAGAGTTTTCTATATCCGTGGCCCCTATCACCAGTAGCACATGACTGTCCAGGAGCTTTTAGTTAAGGGAGCACCAGGGGGTCCACTGCATGCCCAGCTCCTGGCTCAGCTGGTGCCAGGTGGTGACTATCCCCGCATGCCCTGTGGGCATTCCTCCTCTGCATGTGCCATGTCCCCCTTCCCTGGCCCCTGGGTCTTTACCCTTGGTGCCCAAGGGGCCGGCGGGGGACTGAGAAGGTGCCCACTGAAGCCAGGCCCCCACCTCTGCCCATCCTGGCTCTTGGCTGACCTTGCTAAGGTGCTGGGCCTCGAGCCTTGCTCGGTATTTATTTTTCCCAGGCTCCTCCCCGGGACCGTCTCTGGTATCCCCCGTCTTGACTGGCTCTGGTCGGAGCAACGGGAGGACAGCTGGGCTGCACAGGGCGGCCAGGGGCCTGCGTGCCCCGCTGGCGGGAAGGACGCCAGGTACCTGCCCGCGCCGCCGCTCGGCCTCTCCCCCTCGAATCATCTCTGCCTGCGTGATTGTGGTGGTGCCGCCCTCCCAGGGTTGGGGCAGGTCACCCCTGACTAATACCCCAAGAAAAGATAGACCGATGCCCCCAGTGTGGTGTCTCCAGGAATGCACACCCTGCACGAAGCAAAGCTGTGGTGGTGGGAGACACGGCTGGCCTGAGGTGGGGTTTAGTGATGGGCCCACCTGAGCCTGTGTCCACTCCACTGACCCTCCCCTTGCCTCATTGTGACCCCCAAGGACTTAATGCTCAGGATCCACAAATCCTCCAACAGACATCACTGATCTGGGGATGGGAGGACCAACCCCCTGGGGATGAGGGTGTCGCTTCAGGGATGGTGGAATCATTACTGCTTCCATAGCGGATCTTAAATCAGGCTCTGCTGTCACGAACATGCCCCATAGAAAGCCTGTTGCAGGTGGTTCTGCGGCCACCCCTGAACCCTGCTAAATAGCTGGGAAGCCCACAGCAACTCTTTGCACTGTGAGCACCTAAGCTCCTGGCCAGCCTGAAAGGATTGCCCTAAAAAGCCTGCGTGGGAACCAGGATGCTTTGCAACTCCAGTTGGAGCCATATTTTTGGGGCCTCGTGTCCTGGACCTGTCCTGGGTCACACACCCCTAATCCAGCCAGAAGACCCACATCAGGTACTGAGGCCTTTGGTTCTGAGGAAATTCAGAGTCACGTGGCGGAACAGATCCCTCAATCGAAGCTCATCTCCCAGAGGAGACACTGAAACAGGAGCCCTGATTGGACACGCATCCACCTGGGCTGAACCATACTGGGGCCCACTCCCAGTGTTGGGTCCCCTACTTCTGGAGTTCTCAGCTCCCAGACTGCCCTGGTCTCCCGCTGAGGCTGAGCTGATGCTGCCCCCTGGTGTCGGGTGACAGAACCTGGTCCTTTGTCCCTTCCACAGTCTAACTTCTCCTCTTGCACTTTTCTAGACCGGGAGTCCATCTTTTTCAACAGCCACAATGTGTCGAAGCCTGAGTCATCCTCTGTCCTGACTGCGGTATGTTCCCCTCCCCAACCCTGTGGGCCAGACATGGGGGTGCATTGGCCCCAGAACCGGAGCTGATTCCCAGCAAGACCCGTGAGGGGGACCCCCCTCCCCCAGGCTCTTCCTTACTGGCTGTGAGGCCTATGTCCACCTCCCTACAGGGCACCCAAATACTGCCTGGGTTACCACAGAACCAAAAAAAGACAAAAATGTGGAGCCCTGGGGCCAGGCGGTGGCGCTGGAGGTAAGGTGCCTGCCTTACTGCGCTAGCCTTGGACGGACCGCGGTTCGATTCCCCCATGCCCCATATGGTCCTCTAGGCCAGGGGCGACTTCTGAACGCATAGCCAGGAGTAACCCCTGAGTGTCACTGGGTGTGGCCCAAGAAAACCAAACAAAAGAAAAAATGTGGAGCCCTGTCCCCACAGCCGCTGTCACTTCCCTTGTCTACATGAGTCCAGGGGGCTTGGCTGGTTTCCCTGTGTGGGTCCACTGGGTGCTGTGAGAGCAGCGAACATGGGGTGTACCCGTCATCTCTCTGTCCTCTCTCTTCCCCTTCTGGTCATTGTGAAACGGGCCCAGGCCAATTTTACCCACTCTGCCTAATGGGGCAGCACCTAAACAGGGCAGCAACTAAACAGGAAATTTCTGCTGGCCTGGTCATTAGGGTCCCAGGATGTGTGGCAGGAACCTGTACCATCCCCTTGACCCCCATGTCCCTTGAACTCTGCCTCCTCAGGGTTCAGGGACCTTGCTCCTCCTCCAGTGCTCTCCCTTAGGCCTCCAAACTAGGGGCTTTAGGAAAAAGAGTAGACTCCAACAGGGCTATTTGGCCTCTGCTCTGTCCCACTCCTGCCACCTCAATTTCTCCATCCTGCCCCATGTCTGCTGATCCTCACTCCTTTCCATCATCACCTGGTGTCTGGATCTTTGCCGCTCTGGTCGGACCCCTGGTGAGAGGCGCAGGCCTCTCTCCAGCCTTGGAAAGACTATTTTCACTTTTACTTTTATTTGTTGGTTCAGAGGCAAGATTCACTGGTGGTAGGGTAGGAAGGGTGGGATGAGGGCCCGGGCAGGGAACAGGGACTGACTGGGGGCATATCCGAGACACTCAGTGGTACTGCGCCTCTCACGTGTTCAGGTCCCCATGATTCAAGGTATGTGGGACCCTGTGGCTGTCTGGGATGAGCCCCCTTTTCAATCCCCACTTCTTTGTGTTAAATTCGCCAAGTTGCTGCTTCTTGGAGACCACCTTGCAGAGCCTCACCCATGTGCTTCTCATTCTGTTTGGAGCTTGAGTGAGAGCAGGCAGGAAGTCCCTTAGAAGAGCCAAGACAAGTTACAGGTCACTTTACGGCCAAGGAGGCTGGTGCATGTTGGTGCCCTGGGGAATATTTCACTCATCCTGGCTGCACCCAGGATGGCTGCTGTTATTCATGGCACCAAGTGGCCTCTGGAAAGATTTCTCGAAACACCCTTCCACCCCCTGCAGAGCCAAGAAGGGGCTTTGGACAAACAGCAGGTCCGAGAGGCCACCAAGCAGACGTTTGCACCTCCGAACATCCCTGCCGAGCTCTCCCACCCTTGCCCCAGTCCCTCTGGAGAGGGGTTACCAGTACTCCATTTTGAGGCCAGTAACACTAACTCTAGGGTCCACACCTGGGTTTCCATGCCCGGTGTCTGTGTCCCAGTGTGTGGGTGGATGAGTGGACACCCTCTGCACCCTCAAAGTGGGGAGAGGTTAGCTCTTTTCCCCAGAAACAGTTGACACTTAGGAACACAGCCCGGTCCAAACTCTTGGGGAGCCCTATACTGGCCACTACAGCTTCTGCTTTCCTGGCCTTGCTACCTGCTGGCAGCCACCGAACAGCTGTGCTCTGGATTGACCCACCTGGGCGGGGTCAGGTGATGGGGTGGCCTGTGGTATGCATCCGGGACCCCCTTTTCCCGGAGCTTCTGTCAGTGGTGCTGCTGTGATTGGGGGCATACTCCCTAGGTTTGGTTCTGTGGGGCCCCTCCCTAAGAATTAGGAGCTCAGGGTTCAGGGAAACTCAGCAGGATGTGGTTCCACTTGTCATTTCTCTGTCCCCCAAATCCCTGTCCCCTGCTCCTTTTTCCCACTCTCACCCTCATCTTAATGATTCACTGAATTCAGAGGACTGGACCTCCCGTCCCAGCCAGCCCTGTTGCCTCTGGCCTTAACCTTGGGGCCTGACCAGCCTGGAGGGATGAGCAGAGAGGCCAGAGCAGGTCCTTCCCTCTCAGACACGGAAGGGGTCACACAGATGGGGGTAGGGGAAGCCCCTTTGGGAAGCTAATTATGGCATGGATGTTGGTGTGGCTGATAGAAGACACAGGCAGCCTGGCACTGACCCCCATCCCCTGCAGTTTTCCGTCAATGACACAGCTTCCCCCTGTGTGCCTGGACCCCCTTACTCAAACCCCAGAACCAGGGTCTTGCTGTGCCCCCAGAAACTCCCTCAGAAGGCCACGAGTATAATGGGGATTCTTATATAATCCGGATATCGTGAGGACTGCTAGCCACAGTGCCCCTTGGATCCTCAGCAGTACTTAGTGTAGGCCCTGCCTCCAAGTCTGCTCTAACCTCCCTGTTGTGAGGTGAGGTCTCCAGCTGCCCCTGCCCCTATCCCTGGCCTTACTTATTCTCCATGTTCCATAGCTGGACAAGATCGAGGGCGTGTTCGAGCGGCCAAGTGACGAGGTCATCCGGGAGCTGTCTCGGGCGCTGCGCCAGGCGCTGGGAGTGTCGCTCTTCGGCATTGACATCATCATCAACAACCAGACGGGCCAGCACGCTGTCATCGATGTCAACGCCTTCCCAGGTGGGCTGGACTGCCAGGGGTGGGGTGCATCGGGAGGCCACGCCCCTTCTCTTTATCATCCCAGTGTCATCACTTCTTTCTCCCAATCTTTTTCTTCCTCCTCCCTCTCTGGGGACCCATACTGACTGGCTGTGGGGCACAGTACAGTGGGGCACACCAGACCTGTCCCTCTAGAGTGGGAGGACACGGGATCCCAATATAGGCTGCAGTGAAGTTCTTTCTTCTTAGTGGGCACCTGTTTGATGCAAACCCCAGTTGGTCCCATGGATGGAGCAAAAGGCTTCTCCCCAGATGAGGGGCACACCCCCTGGAAACTCGAGCTGCTGGGCCCACCTCAGGCGCCACCTCAGGCTGGGGCCTTCCCTTTCCTCCCATACCTTCTCAGCAGCCCTGGAAATGGCCTCTGCTGCCTCCGGAATTTCCCCAAGGCCCTCAGTCTCTGCAAGATGCTCTGTCTGGGTTGTGTTGGGGGCAGGGAGCACCATGTCAGGGTGTGGGGGCACTAGGCCTTGGTGTGTATGGATCCCACATTTCCCAGAGACCCCTTAGTTATACCCAGTCCTGCACACTTGACTACCAAGGTGGGAACAGTGACTGGAGGGCTGGGGCCCCCATTCCAGGGGGCGGGGCTCTGAGATGGCACCTTAATGGGTCCATTTGGGTGCCCTGCAGAGAGATGGAGACTGTTGGCAGAGAATAGACTGGCAGGTGCCCTGGTCTAGCAGGCCTGAGGGGTGTCCCAGCCACAAGGTCAAGCTGACAGTTGAGGCTAAGGATGTGTTCCCTAGGCAGGCCTGCCTTAGCCCTGGGCCCTTGGTCATACTGTTAGGGTGGGGTCTGCTATCATCTCTTAGGGTGGTGGTACCTGTCTACTCTGGGTGTCTCAGGTAGCCAGAAGTCCCAGTGAGTGCCAAACAGAGGGGATCCCTGTTCTTCATGAACCCCTCTAATCCCTTTGCTGGTGTTGCTTTATTTTGGATTTGGTCACTACTGGCAGTGCTTGGGGGACCCTATGGGATACTGGGGTTCAAACCTGTGGATCAGCTGCATGAAGGGCAATGCCCTACTCACTATGCTATTGCTTCAATTCCTCCTGGTGTTTCTTGTCTATGGGACAGGCCCTGCCTCTGTGCCCCACTTACAAGAGAAGCATTGGATTCTTTTTCACTGATTCTGCTTTTATTGGGCCGGCCCCTCTTGCTTCCCTCAGGCCTGCAGCCACATCTGATTCTGGTGGCCCTGGTGGGTCTTTCCCCTCACCATATACCATACCTCTCATAGCGGGCTCAGCCCATGGGAAGCTTCAGCCTGTAGAATTCTCTGGAGGCAGTTTTGGGGGGTCAGCAGCATGCCGGTTGGCCCTAGGAATGCCAACTGTACTGGTGAACGTGAACCCCCCCAACCCAGCTTGTGAAATGAATCACAAGTGTACAGCACAAGGGTTGCCCTTCATGGGTTTGGGTGTTGCAAGGCAGGAGAGGCCTGACCCATGGAGTCTGCAATGTTTCTTGTCCTCAGTATCAGAGTGAGTCGCTTGCCCCCCAAGCTGTCTTCCTGCGCCCTGCAGAACTGAGCCCTGACTCTGTCTCCCCCTGCAGGCTACGAGGGTGTGAGTGAGTTCTTCACCGACCTCCTGAACCACATTGCCACCATCCTGCAGGACCCGAATGCCGGGCAGGCTGCCGCAGGGGACAGTGCCCTGCCCAGGCCCAGCCGACTCCCCGCAGAGCAGGCGGGCAGCCCCGCAGCAGAGTGGATGAGCAATGCCAGCCCCAGCAGCCGTGGCAACAAGACGGACCCGGAGCCGCCCTGGACAGCTGAGGCGGACGCGGGCGGCGCAGCCAAGCTGCCACACCAGAGACTCGGCTGCACTGCCGCTGTGTCGCCCAGCTTCCAGCATTGTGTGGCCTCTCTGGCCACCAAGGCCTCATCCCAGTAGCCATGGAGCCAGCCCAGGACCCAGGGGATGTCCTGGGCGCACTCGGCTCCGGCCCTGAGCTGGCCATCAGCTCCTGAGAATTCCTGATCTGATTCTTCTCGTTTTATTTTAACTTGAACCTGACTCTGATGTTGCGGAGTTTCCACCATGCGTGCGCTCAACCCGTTCTGTAGGCTGAGCACAAGGTGGTCGTGTACACGCGAAGATGCCCTGATCTATCTCTGGCTGCTGGGGGCAAGTCCTGGGGGCAGGGGAGGACCCTGCCAAGGATGTCAACTGAACAGTTCCCACCTCTCCAGCCCTTCCCTGGTTCCTACTGCTGACATCTGCAGCTCTGGGGGGGACTCCCCCCAGGTGTGTAGCGGGTGTCTGTCCACTGCCCAGGCTGGTCTCTGAAGAGGGAAGGATCAGGAGGGTAAGCCACAGCACTGCACGGGCCTCATCCGGGACCAGCTACTATCAGGCCCGGGCTGATCCTGCCATTATGAGGGTCTGTGTGTGCCAGGGTAGTGGGCAAAAACCCAGGAGAAGGCTGAAGCCTCCGTGCCTGTGTCTTAGGGGGCCAATGGAGACCAGATCCAGGAATGGCGGGAGTGACGCCCCAACCCTGCCTGCTATGATCCACTTCTATGCAGCTGTCCCCATGTCCTGATGATGGGTTTCTGTCCCTGGGCAAGATGCAGGGGGTTGTACACCTCACACCCCTTCACACCGGCTGGTCCCCCTTAACCCTGCGGGTCTACCCCTTTCCCATTGGCAGCAGGTGGACTCCTAACCCATGTGTTGGGTCTCACCCTCTGCACTGGCCAGAAGCCGTCAGCAGCGATTTGGGCACTTGGGGCAGATGCCCTGGGCAGGCATGGGCTTGGGCCTTTGGGGTTCATTCTCTTTGGGCACGGGATAGAGTGCTGTATCCAGAATAACCCCAGAGAGGCTGTGTTCTGGGCTCCCAAGAGGTCCTGGCTATCTTTGGGGGAGGGGCTATCATCTTGTGGAGATGGGGAGGTGACACCCTCGGGGCTGGAAGTGGGGACACGCCAACTCACCGCATTTACACAACCTGAGTGTGGAGCCCTCTTCAAGATGCCTGCCTGTCCCCCTTCCTGCTCACACCGGAGCTCCAGGGGGGTCCTTCACTGCTTTGCCTCCAAAATAAACTACTGAAATCAAACTGCACTTGGCATGTGTCCGGGATGTTGGAATATTCTAGCCTCATCATCATTGTCCCCTGGCCCTGCTGAGACGGTCACTGAAGAATAGGGCCCCCTACCTGGGGTGGGGAGAGGGGGCAGGGAAAGTTTTGCACATTGTTAACCTGGATTTGATGCTGACACCCCCATATGGTCTCCCTGAGCATCACTGGCTATAGCTCCCCTCCCAGCAAGATAGAGTAGAAGGACAGTACCCTCACATTCCAGCCAACTGTGTTCCTTTAACTCTTGCCACCACTTAGGGTCAAACTTTCCTGGGCTGCATTTTTTTTACTTGGTTTTTGGACCACACCCATTGTAGCTCAGTGATTATTCCTGGCTTTGCATTCAAATTACTCCTGGCAAGCAGAGGGAACCATATGGGATGTTGGGGATCAAATCCGGATCTCCCGCATACAAGGCAAACGCACTCCCCCCCTGTACTATATCACTCCAGCCCCACAGCTGTTTTTATCCATGTGCCCCACTTGGCCACAGGCATCCCTAGTGCCTTTTCCAGTGTCTTCCTGAGCCCCAGCTCAGCCCATAGCTACTTCTGGCTTCTGATGATGCTGATGCAGACAGCAGGGTCTGGAGTGCAGATGAGGGGCAGGTACTTAGTCTATTGTCCACATGCTGGCCCAGGAGGACCCCATTCTCACAGTGTTCTCTTCAGACTTCCGGGCTGTTCTCCCAGAAGAAAAACACCTGGGCTTTGGTCCTCATGCTATTTCTAGAACCTTCCAGGGGTCCGTGTGCAGTGATAGTTACAGAAGTGCCTAAAGTCAGCCCAACTGGCACCAGGGTCACTGTGGCCCACTACAGTGGGTGAGGATGCTCCTAATGGGGGTCACAATGGTTTCAGGACCCAGCCCAAGCACTTATGTTCTGCCAGTGGGTACTTGGAAGGTGTGTCTGCGGGACCAAGAATATCAGAGCCTCACCTGAGGGTTGACACTGTGGGGGGCCTCCACTGTAGGCCAGAGACCCCAACCTCATTGGCAAAATCCCTCCACCCGGAGTCTGGGAGTGGGGGGTTCACAGCAGTGCTCAGATTATTCCTAGCTCTACTTAGAAGTTATTCCTGGCAGCCTTGGGGGGACATAGAAAATGCCAAGGGTCGAACCAGGGTCAGCTGTGAGCAAGACAAATAACCTCCCAGGGTTCCTATCACACCGGCCCCAGGGCCTCCTTTTAGGTGGTTAATCCTCCGGGTGCCTTCTCTGAGGATGGCTCTGGAAGGCTGGAGGTTTGCCGCTGGGAAGAGCAGAGCATCAGCTTGTTGTTAGTGAGGTGTACAGAATGACTGCAGGTAATCCCAGAATTCCTGCACCTCAAATGTGGCTCCTCTCGGGGCCAGAGCATTGGCTCAGTGATAGGGCGTTTGCCTTGCACGCAGCTGACCCAGGACCAGGATGGACCCCGGTGTCCCATATGTTCCCCTGAGCCAGGAGCAATTTCTGAGTAGCTCCTGAGGGTCACCAGTGTGGCCCCCCCCCAAAAAAAAGAGGGGGGAGGGCTCCTTTAACCTGCCATGGGTTGTCTTTGAGCTATGCTTTACAGTGCTGGTAAGTCCAGGCTCACAGCACCCTGGGGATAATTTGTGGGGATAACGTGGGGCTCTATCGGACCTTCTTAGGGGCTGCCTTCAAGGACATGCATGGTCTTGGCCACTTTTTCTTGGGGTGTCTGGTGGGCCTGCCTCCTGATGCTATAACAGGGTGGCCTGTTCTTCCCCACCGACACTTGTACTTATTGGCAGGCATGTCTCGTCTGTCCTACTGGTGTGGCTACTGCTTCCAGAATGACTGAACCTGTGTTCCTGCTGTGAGGCTGAGGGCACATTCACTCTTGCTAGGGGGCTAAAGGACCCATAAGTGCCTCATTCCAGCCCAGTGATCCTGGGGTCTCCAGTTGTCAACTTTGCTAGCCTGGGAATACAGGCAGTGTCCTGTTTTTTTTTGGAGGGGAGATGACAAGCCTGATGGTGGCACGCCCAGGAAGTGCCCCTTGGCATCGGACCTCAACCATGGGCACCCTCCACTCCAGAGGCACTGAGCCTCAGCCACGTGGTCCCTCCTAGTAGCCAAGTGGTTTGTGCCTCACATCGGAACCCCTCAGTATCCCAGACTGAGGAAGGAGACTTTTTTGGTTTGTCTGCTTTTGTTTTGGGATCACACCAGTGATGCTCGGGGGCTGCTACTCCTTGCTCTGTGCTCGGGTTACTCCTGCTGGTGCTCATGGGTTCATGGGATGCTGGGGATCGAACACAGTTGGCTGCATGCACACACCCTACTGTGCTATTACTCAGTCTTAGGAAGGAACACTCACCAGAGTTTTATGTGTCGGATTGAATATATGTATGAATATAAGAGTATGTGAGTTTTGTGGGTGTATGAGGGGGTATATGTGTCTGGGTGGGTGTGGGGTGTATTTGAGTATTACTGTGAATGGGAGTGAGGGTGAGGGGGGGAATAGATGTTGTGTGCCTGTTGTGTTACGAATATGAGGGTGTGAGTGTTGGGGGAAATGAGTATTGGGGTGGCAGGTGGTACCAGAAGTGTGTAGGTGTGTCGGTGTTGCCCCACCTGTTGGGCCCCGTTTACTTCTTTGTTGGTTGTTTCTGTATCCGCAAAGAGCTCCCAGAATGAGAAATTGATTCCCATTCCCTTATCCCCTTGTGGGGGGGAGATCTTAGTAATATTTATCCAAAGCAAATAATCCACACAGACAGGAGGGTTAAGGGGTAAAAAGGTTGGGTGCAGAGAGTCCTTTGTCGCCTACTATCAGTTCCAAAAAACATCTGGAGCCAGTCAGTAAACTGCCAAAAGACCCTGAACACCTCGCTCCCAAACTATTTATTCGGCTCTCAACAGTGTCCCCCACCTGGAAGGTCAAGGTGGACCAGCAGGTAAAGAATAATCGTATGGACATATTTTCATATACAACAGGTGGGGAGTGGCAAGTGGTACTGGGGGTAATTGAGTAGGTATATGTGCATATATGTGTATGTATTTGCATATGTGTATATTTGAGGTGGTTCCTTGGTTGGTGTGGGGGTGGTAGGTGGTTCTTGGAGTCATTCCCGGGCCTTCCCACATGGAGATACCATCTGGCCTGGCCCCACACAGCTCTGACAATGGGGTCTTCTTGCCCCTCAGTGGCCCCCATCCTGGTCCTGGAACTGCTATTTCACAATCCAGTCATGGTCCCGATCTTCACCCTGTCCCCTCAGGCACACCAGGGCTGAACCACTGGAGGTCACCCCGGTCCTGACTGGATGGGCCATCTCGCCTGTGACAAGGATCTTCTGCCCTCTAGGGACTATCCCTGAACAAGTGTCCTCACTGCGTCTTGCACCAGTGGCTCCCAGGGCACTGCATTCATGCCCATGACAGGCACCTGACTGATTCCCAGCCTGGCCCCCTGTGGCCTGCTCTGGGGGGTGGGGGGCATCAAAGCAAAAGAGGGGATGCTACATGTGTTTATTTCATGGCTCAGGCAGGGCTGGCGCCCCCATCTCAAATATAGAAGCATCAACCCGCATCCCTGTGCCCGTGCCCATCCTAGCCCCATCAGCGGGAGACAGACAGCACAGCCCAGAGCAGGTTTATTCCTCCAGATGGAGTTTATACACGAGTCCATAGAGAGCTCATGTGCTCCCCAGACACGGGAAGGTATTGCGGCCGTGGCTAATGGAGCTGGTGGTGGGAGGGAAACTTCTAGAAAGCTGCCTGTGTTCAGAAAGGATGATTGTTTGAAGTCAGAGGGGTCCACCCAGCAGGGTGTGCGCTGGGCAGGGCTGAGAGCAAGAGAGGCGCACTTTTGGGCAAGGACAGGGTGGCCTGCCTGGGGCTACCTCCCTACCAGCAGCAGCCCCGGGAACCTGCAGAGGGGACGAGAGTCAGGGCCACCACCTCAGCTCCGTCGCAGGGCCTCCAGCTCCTGGGCCACCTTCTCCAGTTCCGCCTCGATGGCCGCCAGGCTCTCCAGCTCCTGGTCCTAGTGGGGAGAAGCACATGAGTTGGGGTGGCTGGCCCTCTCTGAGCCCCTGACTCCCCCTTGCACAGGCTCAGTGATGATAAAGGCAGGGCCCCGACTTCACGCTGTCCCTGGGGGCCTCCTGAGTGTTCAGGTCAAGCTTGTGAACAGGGGTGCCTCCACATACACTGGCACACACATGCTCTGACTTTCACACACACATTCTCATATTCTTTCACCATCTCTCTCTGTCTCTCTTCAACACACACACGAACACACGAACACACTCTGGGCCCAGCCTTAGGAATGTCCACCCTCCTCCCAAGTCAGCCCCACCCCCCACCCTGCTGGGGTCACCTGAGTCCACCAGCTCAAGAGGGTTTTGTGGCTACTTCTGGGAATCCCCTACATCACCCCACAGCCCAGGACCCCGGGGCCCCTCTACTCTCCAGAGTCTAGGTGCCTTGGGGTGTTCAGAGGTACCCAGG
>PVKC010027267.1:0-15813 GCA_004027635.1 Crocidura indochinensis | reverse complement strand
ATCATTGCTGGCGGGGATGTGGAGAGAAAGGAACTCTTATCCACTGCTGGTGGGAATGCCGTCTAGTCCAACCACTATGGAAAGCAATATGGAGATTCCTCCAAACTCTGGAAATTGAGCTCCCATTCGACCCAGCTATTCCACTTCTAGGGATATATCCTAAGAACACAAGAATACAATACAAAAACCCCTTCCTCACACCCATATTTATTGCAGCACTATTCATAATCGCCAGGCTCTGGAAACAACCAAGATGCCCTTCAACAGACGAGTGGCTAAAGAAACTCTGGTACATATACACAATGGAATATTATGCAGCTATAAGGAGTGATGAAGTCATGAAATTTTCATATACATGGATGTACATGGAATCTATTATGCTGAGTGAAATAAGTCAGAGGGAGAGAGATGGATGCAGAATAGTCTCACTCATCTATGGGTTTTAAGGAAAATATAAGTCATTTTTGTAACAATCCTCAAATGAGGGAACTGAAAAGCCTGTATGGAATACAGGTGGGGGTGGGTTGGGAGGAAGGGAGTTTTGGGACACTGGTGGCGGGAATGTTGCATTAGTGAAGGGGGTGTTTAAAAAAGAAGTTAAAAAGAAAATCAAAAAAAAAAGAAAAGAAAAAATAAGGCCTCCCAATTCTTATCACAGGCTGTGTTCTTTACACTGGCTGTATAGAAAGAGGAGGTACAGTAAATGCACCCCATATACATCTCAACCCAGACCCTTGCCGGGTCTGTATTGTGAATCTGGGGACAAAAAAAAAAGAAAAAGAAAACACAATCTACTTCTCAAAGCTATATGAGTGTTTCAACAATAATTTGATGATGCCATGAATACAAACAGTTAGGTCTAGAAGAAAAGCATACTTGGAGGCAAGAGTTAGTTGATCTTCCACAAGGAAAAGCAGACCATGTGTGCCAGGCTCAGGAAGAATAAAGTTTGAATCATTTATTGTGAATAAATGATGAAAACAGAAACTGATCAACAAAAGATCCCAAAGGGAAAAGAGGGAAGGAAGGCACTGTTTAGGAATGGGTAGAGGACGGAGAGCATGAAAAAAGGGGGTGGTAGGAGTGGAGGAAGGAGGCAAGGTATAGAAAAGGACCAATGTCTGTCCCCAATGCCATGCTATTGTGAATAAGAGCTTAACCAGCACTGACCAATGCTGACCAGGGGGCTCAGGTGCTAAGGCTGAGTAGGAAGCATATGGAGGAGGCAGTTAGAAGTGGTGCTTTAAAAATAAGCCCATGTCAGTTGTCGTGGTTTAAAAGCCAGAGTGAAATTTGAAGGAGTTCTTGGTAAAGAGGCAGAATAAAATAAATACAGGATGCATTTGAGAAGCTGTTCAGAGAAAAATTGGTAGTGAGATGGAAGAAAATCAGAAATAGTGAGGGAGTTTGGGGCTATAAGGAATGTGATCAAGTGTAAGTGTAGCAAGAAAGGAGGGAGAGCCTGAAAAAGAGAAAGGGGTAGGGGGGAGTGGGAGAGGAAAGCAGGGAATAGAAATGGGCCAATATCTGTCCCCAGTGCCATGCTGTTGCAAACAAGAGCTTAAGCAGCAATGGCCGATGTGCCTAAGGGGCTCAGGTGCTAAAGTTTAGTAGGAAGCATATGGAGGAGGCAGTTAGAAGTGGTGCTTTTTAAATAAGTCCATGTCAGTAGTCATGGCTTAAAAGCCAGACTGAAATTTGAAGGAGCTCTTGGTAAAAAGGTAGAATAAAATAAATACAGAATGCATTGAGAAGCTGTTCAGAGTTTAAAGGTGGTGGGAAGATAGAAGGAAAGCAGTGAGGGTGTCTTGGTGCTTTTAGGAATCTGATAAGAGTAGCAAAAAAGGAGTTCAGTATAAGAGAGAGACGGAGTTTTGAAAAAAAAAAGCCACAATAATAAGCTTGGGTCAGAAGGAACACAGATTCCATCAAGGCATGAAAGAGAGACAAGAAATGGCATTGAGTGACTGGCTGGCTGCTTGCCAGTCATAGGTGGACAGATACATGGGAGAATGAATGTAGAGAGAAAACATGATGCTTGTAACTTTATCAATTATAAACATATTATTTATTTTAAAGAATGGGAAATTGGAGAGTTTAAAAGAAAATGAATATAACCAACCTATAGGCCATCATCCCAAAAACATTTGGTCTTATATCTATTTTTTATTTCTCTGCAGATATTCACTTTATCTTAAAATTATTTTGGTTTTAGTTTTGAGTTTTGGCTTTAGGGTCATGCCAAGTAATGCTCAGGGATTATTCCTGGAATAACTCAGTAATTACTCCTGGCAGTTCTCAAGTAACCATAAGGGATGCCAGAGATCAACTATAGGTTGCTCTACCTTCAGTATTATTGATCTGGCCCCAGAACTATATCATTTTGAATACCTTCACTTTGACTTTTGCTTAGCACGTGTCTCTATTCATACATCTTCTCTTTTGAAAACTGTTGAAGACTGAATAGTTGGAATACAGGCTTATATTGTTTAACCAGTTTTACTTTAGCAGTACAGTTGATTTCTATTTGCCAGTATTATTTTTCTTTGTTTTTGCCTTATTTTATGCTAGTACTGTGATTTAAAAAATTATTCACAGTTGAATTTTAGATATACAGTGTTCGTGTCAATTTCCTTCAACCAATATTCCCAGGTTCTCTCCAAGCCTGCCATCTTGACAAGCACATTTGTGAATTAAAGTTTGGGTCTCCTGATCTCAGAGTTTTTGACTCTGTGGTTTGAATATTTTGTTCTGTCCTTCCTTACCATCACCTATGTACCTGAATAATCTTGACCCCTGCCCTTCATTATTTCTCATCTTTCTTCTCCCCTTCCTCTATACTCTATTTTTCTTATTCCTATACTGAAGGGCCAAGGATAATTTAGAGATCTTCCCCTTTTATTTATTATAACTACTATATATACATGATTGCATCATGTGTGTTTATCCTTCTTTTTCTGGCTTCATTCCTTCATTTAACGTAGCTTTCAGTTTAATCCACGTTGCAGGTAATTGCATCACTTCTTACAGCTTTTTAGTGTTTCACTGTGTATATCTACTGCATATTCATGATCTACTAATCTATCATTGGACTTCTAGATTGATTATAAATCTTAGCTACAGTACTGAGTGTTATGATGGATATTGGTATGCATATGTTCTTTTAAATCAATGTATTTGTGTCCTGGGGATAGATAACCAAATGTGTAATTTCTGTACTATAGGGTAATTCGACCGAGTTTTACTGAATACTCTACAATTTTCCATAGGGTTGGAGCAGACAATGTTTCCACCAATAGTGGATGAGACTTCCTTTTTTCACCACATCCCTACTAACACAGATTGTTTCCACTAATTTTAATATGTACTGTTCTCACTAGTGTAAGATTATATATATATATATATATATCTCATTGTTGTCCTGATTTGAGCTTCCCTAATGAAAGGTGATTGACAACCCATTGTTTTTTCTTTGAGAAGTGTCCATACTTTTAATCTTTGTGAGTACTTTAAATATCTTTGGCATTACTGTTTTAACTGATGAGTTGAATGCAACTAATATTCTTATTTAGTTAGCTGTCTTTTTGTTTTAGCCTTTGTCTAAAACTGTTGTCACCTTTTGTCACCATTCTAAATAATACTTGCATGGCTAGGAAGACTTCCTAAAAGGAATGTTGTCATGTTGAGAATTAAAAATATTTGGTAAGTTTCTTTCAGGAAAAGATGATTTATGTATAGCTCAAAAAGAATATTCATGTGATTGCTTCATCCCTTTCTCACCAAATATAAATCTTATTTATAATAAAACATTCATACCGAAGCATGTTCCTCCTGAACAAAAATATATTTTAAAACTTGTATTTCTGTTATTGTATGGAATTAGATATTTCCAATATATTGATTAGATTTTTATATTTAATTTATGTGGAATCTATGCTTCCCTATTGAGTTTTAGGTTTTTTCTCTTGCTACCTAATCAGCAACCTTCCTAACACCTTGTTAAATGGTTTCTAAACCAAATATTTAGGCTGGTGTTTAAATTTTTTGGTATACTAGAGTCTTCTATTTCAAACAGATGACAATTGAATTTATCCTTTTGTTTTCTTGCCTTAATGTGAATAACTTCTTTTGCTAGTTCCAAAATATTCTAAAGATTCATCTATTAATCTCTTAATTTATGGCTTCATTTTATCTACTAATTTCTTAATTACTTGATATTAATTTTGTGTGCTACAAAAAGGACCACAACTTACTTTAAACTGTTCAGCCACAAGAGACACACAGCTTGAGTTTATATTTCTTTATCTGTAAAATGGAGCTATATATTTCAAGTATGGTTTGTACATAGATATAGTCAATTGAATCCATGTAAAAGAAAACTGAGGTGGATCATATAACACATATAAAGCACAAGAAAAGTATGGCAACTATCTATGAAAGTATGTCAGGGCACTTATGTAAAGGATAGGCAATCCTCTCTGTGAACAATTTCAGTTTTTGCAAATTTTTATTGCCAGAATTTTATTAAAATAAACTACTCCTCCTATAAGGTGGTTAACGTTTTGGTCAAGATAGAATATTAACTGTGAGTAAAAGCATAAAGTATGAACTTTGAAGCTATCTTTTTAGCTCCAAATTAGTTACATAAATAGCAGAAGCACACCATATTTAGGACCAGTCATGTGACTTCTTTAGTATATTGACAAATGATCATTGCACAAAACACTTAGTGTTGTTTTATTGTCTCAGTGATAAACTCATGGAACAGATTGAAATAGCATAATGGATATGATGGCCAACACAGAGGAGTATGCAGCAAAGAAACAATAAACTTTGTGACAAGAGTGAAAGCAGAATTGAACATAACTTACTTTACAGTAGAAATACTTAACTTTGGGAATTTTGTCACTGTTAATTATTTGTGAGATCCTAGAAATGCAACCTGAGTAATATAAGGAGGGCCTATCAATATAGATGTTTTGATGAAATGATGATGATGTTTTGGGGACAGTAACACCAAAAAAAATCCCAACAACTCTTCATTGAAGAAACACAATTTTTTTGAAATTGCAATGGATAAAATATTGAATACTTACCAAAAATTTCAAGAGAAATTTTACCAGTGCATAAGGGTCTAGAAAATATGCTCACTTATAAATTATACTAAGAGAAGATGAGCACTGTTAAATGAGTATTGATAGTAACAAGTGTTGTCAAGGATGATCAAAAATAAACCCATATTCACTGTTTGTTGCTAGGAATGTCATCTGGTTCAGCATTTATGAAAAATAGTGTGAAGACCAATCAGAAAAAATTTAAAAATAGATCTACCATATGATCCAGACTCCTGGATGTCCATCCAAAAACACAAAACTGCAGCACTATTTATAACAGTCAAGATCTAGAAACAACCAAATACTCAATAAATGAGTGGATAAAGAAAATGTGATATATAATTGCAAAGAATAGTACCAAGCTATGAGAAAGACGTAAGTTTGTCTTTTGTTGCAAGATGACTGGGGTGAGACAAAATAGATCAGGAAGATAAAGCAAATATAGATTTATATATTCATACTTATGGAATAAAGAAAGTGGTGAATAGACAAAAACAAATGCATGAATCCAAACATTAGTAGTAGGGTTGCAAGAACTGGAGGAGCCAAAGTGACTTCTGGAAAAAGAGGGTCCATTGGGCTATGGTGGAGGAATATAAGCACTCTGGCATTTAGTACACTGCATTAATATATTCTGAAGAGGTGAGAAATTGTGCTCATAAAACACACAAACTAATGTACCTTAATTAAAAGCAAATACATCAAACTTAATTGGTGAGTGTTTATACAAAATAATGTAGCACTAGCACTTTAAATCTCCATGTTTCTAATACTTAAATGCCACTTTGATATACTAATCATGTTTTTTCTTGGTTTCTCACCCCTGTGTCTTATGAGAGAATTGGCAATACAGAATTTTTAGGGTTTTTATTTTAAACAAGAAGTTGTAAGAGTCACAGAACAATTATAAATCACCCCATTGATTTTAAGATTGCATTGCATAGGTTCAGCTTGTATGGTCTTTTTCATATTTCTGTTGGACCTTCCTTGTATTAAATTTTTCTTCATCCCATTCCATCTCCACATTTCTTCTAGTTACTATATTACGCTATCTCTGTGCTCAGAGATCATTCCTGACAAGTACTTGAACCCCTGCGCCATCTTTTTGGTTCATATTCAACATTTCTCATGTAAATAGCACTAAACATGCAACGTACTATGGGAAATATGATTCTAGTTATTGTAGTTTAGTTTTTGATTGAGGGCCTCACCCAGTTATGCTCAGGGATTACTCCTAAGGTCTGTAGTGAGGAGCCACTCCTAACTATGCTTGGGAAACAACCTGAGCTTCTGGGAATTGAACTAAGTTGGCCTTATGCAAGGCAAACTCCTTAACTATACTTATGAAATGACTGTACTATCTCTCTGGCTCTTCTTAGTTATTTACATTGTCCATCATTGTTGAGAATGGGACTTGATTTCTATAAGAAAACTCTTATTTTTGTATATGTATTTAATGCTAGATTACTTTGGCAAACTTTTTATTTCCAGCAAGTTCTTGGTTGATGTGATGCCTGCCCCTTGGGTCTTGAGGTCTAGATTTTATTTGAAATAGGAATGATTACAAAATTCTGGCTAATTTAGAGAGTTTCTGTTTGCTTTGGAGATAAGTTCTCCTTTCTGCTGTCACAGTTCAGTGGATTTGCTTCTGTATTCATCTTCTTGGTCAGTTCAGATCTTACTTCTCTGAGCTAGTTTTCTTTACTGGGAAGTGACATGAGTCACTGAATACATGAGCTTATTAGTTGATCTCCTGGGAAGTAAGTTAGTATAAGGAGGAGGGTCAATAACAGCTATTATTATCATTTTATCAGTTCTATTATATAAAGATGGAGATAAGACACATTATATTCTTTTCAGATGCCATCATAATGATTTGATATAGGTCTATATTCCAAAACCGATCTAATGAACATCCATTACTATACAGATCTAAGTGATTTTGTTTTCTTGTGATGAGAACATTATATATTTACTCAGAACTTTCAAGTATGGGGTATGGCATTAGAAGCTACAGGTACTGTGCTGTGCTTAATATGCATCACCAGGACTTTGTAATGCTAGAACTGACAGTTTGTAACTTTTGAGTCCCTTCACCCATTTCTCCACGACATCCACCTCTGTCAACCACCAATCTGTTATCTGCATAAATTCATTGCTTGTATTGGTGTTCTCAATTCTACATATAAGAGAGATTGTAGCAACTTTGAGGAGTTGTCTTTCTCTAGTTTATTCTATTTAATATAATACCCCCAATTTCTCTATTCATGCTGTTGTGAATGGTGGGATTTCCACCTTCTTTTTTTGTTTTGTTTTGTTTTGCTCTGCTTTGTTTTGGGGCCACACTTGACAATATTCAGGGACAGTCTCAGGAACCACATCTGGTGGTGACCATATTCTCATATGCAGGGATTAGGCCTTCGTCAGCTGCATGCAAGGCAAGCACCCTACCTGCTATATTCTCTCTCTCTTGCTACCACCTTCTTTTTATTTATTGTCATTATTTTTTTTGTTTTGTTTTTGGGCCGCACTCAGTGGCGCTCAGTGGTTACTCCTGGCTCTGAGCTCAGAAATCACTCCTGGCAGACTCAGGGTTCATATGGCATGACAGGGATCGAAACTGGGTCCAACCCAGGTCAGCAGCTTTCAAGGAAAATGCCCTACCACTGTGCTATTACCCCAATACTATCATTAATTTTTTCTATGGGCCTCCCAAGTAGTACCTAGAAGACTGAGGATCATTTCTTACAGCTCTGGGTCACCCAATCTGGAAGTCCTAGGTGAAGGTTAGAGGATGGGCTGATGTTCTAACCTGTGTGGTGGTGAGCTTTATTCAGGCTGTACCTATTGTATGAGATATGTTGCAAGCTTTTATCATGCTGCATTTCTTTATATTTCTGGTTTTCTTCTGTATATATATTTATGGTGTATTTGCAGGGGAGTTTGGTGCCATACCTCTGCAGTTCTCGGGTTTACTTCTCGATTTGCTCTCAGGGCTTAGTCTTTGCAGTGCTCAGGGGTCATTTGAGGTGCCAGAACATTCTACTATTGAATTTGGTCTTCTGCCTCCTGTTTTCTTAGGTATCAAAATTATTAATAATTTAAAAAAAAGTCCTGCTTGAAACCACAAGGGAAAAAGTCTTGTTTTTCTTTTTTAAGAAAAAAAGTTTTTGTTTTCATTGCCTAGACAATCCTGAACAAATTCCAAGAATTGTAATTCAACACTCAGTCTTTGGATGGCCAGTGTCCTTTGCAGCACATTTCTGGTTGCTATCAACAATGCACTTCTTGCCCTGTTCCCAACATAGCTTCTCACCATTGCTAACAACAGTAATAGCCTCTTCTCTGAGCACACACACTGACTCCTCTTGTCACTTGTGTCTGCTACTCTTAGTTCCTCTAGCCTAAAACCTTCTCCCCACCCTCCTCCATCTTTTAGTTACTTATTGGTTTGTTTGCTTCTGAGTCACACTTGACAATGTTCAGAGTTTAATCCTGGCTCTGTGTTCAGGGATCACTCCTAGTGGGGTCAGGGGATCTTATGTGGTGCCAGGAATCAAACCCAGGTTTGATAACCTGTGAGATTAGCAGTTGAACCCCTGTAATATTTATCTAGCCTCTTCCTCCATCTCTTAAAACCTGCTCATCATCACATGCTATGTCTTCATGAAAATCTTTTTTTCTTTTCCTACCTATTTCTTGGGAATCAGAATATTTCTTCCATGTCCTAAAGGAACATTGTTTAAAAAATAATTTGAATTGAATCACTGAGAGATAAATAGTTACAAAGTTGTTCATGATTGAGTTTCAATCATAAAATGTCTAATATCTTTCACCAGTGTGCATTCCCTTCTACCAATGTCCCCAGTTTCTCAACTACTTCCCATCCCAGCCTGCCTCTATGGCAGACATTTCTCTCTCTTTCTCTTTTTAGACACGCGGTTTGCAGTTACTGAAGGGGTAACATGCATATCACTTTCCCTTCTTTCAGCACCCAGTTCTTGTCCAGAGTGATCATTTCCAACTATCATTGTCATAATGGTTCTTTCTCTGTCCTAACTGCACTTACTCACACCTTTATGATAAGCTCAAAAAACATTTCTTGCCTTATTTCTTCACATTGAGTTCAACTCTCTTTTGAAAACAAAGATTCTCTCCCTTTTTTAAAAAATGTACTTTTATTCATGTAAGATGGAGGGGGGCATGTGCCACACCTGGCAGTGCTCAGGGCTTTCTCCTGGAAGTGTCCTCAGGGACTCGCATGTGATATCAGGAAATGAGCACGGGCCAGCTGTGTACAAGGCAAGCTGGACTATCTCCTTTGCCCAGAAAAGTGGACTTCTGTAAGTTGGACATTTCTTTTTTTTTTGTTTGTTTGTTTGTTTGCTAGTTTCTGGGTTCTCTATTTTGATATAATTGCTAGTTTTTCTATTTTATGCCAGCCAGAATCCACACTATATACATTTCCTTTTTTAAATTTTTAATTAAAAAATTCTTTAATTGAATAACCACGAGTCATCCAGTTTCAAAGTTGTTCATGATTGAATTTCGGTCAGATAGCACTTCTGAAGCCTAAGAAACACCATGTCTCAGTATCTGGAGAAAGCCTGGACAGGCTCCTCCCCAAAAGTTTCTCTGCTTGATTTTCACCTGAACCCCTTCAGCCCCTCACATCAGAAGGCATAGGTCTGCCTTCCCACTGCATTCCTAGTCCCTGGCCCAAAGCAGTGCTCAGTCACAGCTTGTGGTATTAAATCAATCTCCCTTCCGGTTCCTGGGCCTCTGTCCTCCTTCAGGTACTCTTCACACAGGCAGTTTCCTAAATGCCCTTTCAGATCTTGAACTCATGGAAAGTCTTTCAGTTACCCAAACTTTCCATCTTTTGGCATACTTGTTCAACCCCATTGCTGCAACCAATGACCTCTGCCCTCTCCCTATTCTTCCTCTCGGGCCCCCTCTGACTTCCCTTCACCTCCCTTCCCAGCTCCACATTCTCTTCTGTTCTCTGCAGAGTCCTGGCTTGGGAGGGGTCACTGGGGCAGAGACATTTCGAGGGCACCACATTTTTCTCCCACCACCTCTCTGGACTCTGTGGGGAGCCTCACCCTGGCCCCAGGCCAGCCCCCTTGGCAGCAGCTGAGATGGATGGAGTGAGAGCCCCGAGGTCAAGGGCTGGGGCCTACCAGCTAGGGGACCTTTTGTGCAGAGCACTGCCCTTCCCCCTGCCCAGAGCAGCATCCATCGAAGAGAAAGGAAGTTTCCCCGCTGCTTGCCCTGGGTACCCCAAGGAGCATTGGTTTGTCTTCACCTCCCACTCCCTTGACACTGTGCCAACCTTCATGTCTCTTGCACAGCTTCGAACTCACAACAGACCCTTTATTGTGTTTCCTAGGACCACTTTGCTGCCTGCCCCTTGATGGTTCACCATCAGCGTAACTGCTATATGTTGGAACACACACGTACATATACACACATCACCTGAAGTTGAGCCATATAGTACCGATGGACACCACAGTGTTTCCTCCCCCTCTAAAGCTCTGAGACTTCCTTTGTTAAAGGGAAATGCGGATACTAGCTCCCCTCCATCATTTTGTGGAGGACGTAGTGAAGAGAGTAGAGTGCCCATACATCCAGTGTCCTCAATCCATAAAATCGCCTTTCTTTCCTGACTTCTGAGGTTTTCATTTTCTTTTAGGTTTCTTTAACCTTTGAATTATGCCCTGCATCGACTCCTTTGGAGTCTTAGGTGAGGAGTCAATTTGTAAAAAGCAAACAGAGAGAGGATATGTTCATTAAGACCCTCTCCAGAGGCCAAGGAGCAGCAGCTCTTCCAA
This sequence comes from Crocidura indochinensis, assembly GCA_004027635.1. Classification (NCBI taxonomy): domain Eukaryota; kingdom Metazoa; phylum Chordata; class Mammalia; order Eulipotyphla; family Soricidae; genus Crocidura; species Crocidura indochinensis. The sequence continues at coordinate 4,865 of PVKC010027267.1, read as the reverse complement.
CTTTAGGATCTCCTATTGCACATTCAGTAGCCATCTGTGATCTGAAAAGTGGAAGGGAGTCGAAGCGAGTTTCCCATTCTGAATGTCGAAACTAGAGTTTTTGAGACAGTTCCCAGAATGCTCACTATCATCAACTTGGTCATAAAAAAATGATCAACCCTGGGTTTCAAAATCTGCTCCCAGTATTGGTGCCCTCCGTGAACAGAGGTTTGCAAGCAAAAAGCCAGAGCCAGTTTTTCCCCTATTGGTGGGTTTAAGAAACTCAGGGTTCCTTCCCAATCCCTACCTGTATTGAGAAGTGGGGGGCTTTGGGGGTGGGAAGATTGCACTGGTGAAGGGGGTGTTCTGTTTATGTCTGAAACCCAACTACAATCATGCTTGTAATGATGGTGCTTAAATAAAGATTTTTAAAAAAAGAAACTCAGGGCGATCCTTGTTCCTGTTTTGAAAATCACTGCGAAGTCAAGGTCTGAAATTGCACAGTTATGTTGCTCTAATGTCTTTTTAAAAGTTACTTTTACCCTAATATGTTCCTCTCTAAAAGTCTAGCATTCTTTGTGAATGTTCATTATATGTTGTTTCCAGCTGATTTGCCCTTTAGAAAATTCATAGCCATAGTACATGCTGTGAAAGGGACTTAGGCATTACAATGGCATATTAGGTGCATACTTGTCTCTGAGGAAAGTTGGTCGACGTTCTTAACAAATCATGTGCATTAAATGAACTGTCCAAATTGCTACATCTGGGAACATCTAAAAATGTAAAGATTTTGATTCTTGAGGCTAGAGGTACAGCTCAATGGGCTGAGTGAACACTTTGCATGTTAGAAGCCTGGATAAATCCCAGGCACTAGACAGTCCTTCAAACATTACTTGGAAGTGACCCCTGAGCACAGAGCACAACATAACTGTGGAGCACTACCTGGTATGGCTCCAAAACAATTTTTAAAATAAAAGGAAGATATTTTAAAATAGCTCAGCATTTCAGACATGGAATTTTATTTTTCAACAAAGTTCACTCTTTCAACCCTGAGTCATTCTATTAACTTAAGTTTTTTCATATTATTTTAGTTATACTGATTTCCAATAGCGTTTCATGCACATAACATTCAAGCTCCAGGGGACCGGGAGATAGCATGGAGGTAAGGCATTTGCCTTTCATGCAAAAGTTCATCGGTTCGAATCCCGGTGCCCCATATGGTCCCCCGTACCTGTCAGGAGCAATTTCTGAGCATGGAGCCAGGAGTAACCCCTGAGCACTGCCAGGTGTGACCCAAAAACAAAACAAAACAAAACAAAACAAAACAAAACAAAACAAAAAAAAACATTCAAACTCCAAACCTCAGGGTCTCCTCTCTAGTCCCTACCTGCCCGTACCATGGTAAGTTCATATCAGTTATCAAATTCTGTAGCTTTTGGTCTTTTATTATTTCCTTACTATGCTTCATTATATCCCACTTATTAAAGATAATATTCTGTATCTGTTCTCCTGATGATTCATTTAGCATAATTCCTTCCAGTTCCATCCATATAATGTCAAATCCATGACTTCTTTTTTATAGTCATGTAATACTACACACACACACATCATAATTTCTTGATACACTCATCTGTTCTTGGCATTTTGATGTAAAAATCACATAAATTTATTTTTATTAATTTGAATAAAAATCAACAGTGTTTAAATCCCATTTGTCACTGTTCATAATTATTTTTATGCATTTCAATATTTGAGTTGCCAGCATTTTGGGATTATTTTTGTCAGGGGCTAGTTCTGGCTTTGTGCTCAAGCATCATATCTCGTAGTGCTCAGAAAGATTTTTTAAACAAATTTCAATGTATTGATTTACACTTTTTATAAATACTGTTTTTACTTTTTGGTATCAAGATAATTCCTGCCACTGAAAGTACTATTAGTGTTTCATAACATTCTTCAGAGAAACATTCCAGGACTCTTAAGTGAGTTTTAAATTATAAATACAATTTTATTTGCATTTTACCTCACTTAGCAATATTTTAGGGATACTCCTAACTTTCTGCTCTGTAATTGCTTCTGGAAATAGCTTGAAGGAGCATGATGTTCTGGGGATCAAAACTGAGCCTCATACAAACAAAGCATGTGCTCAACTAGTTGAACTATCTCTTATAGCCCTCAATAAAATTGCTTAGTGGCCATATGTTTATTCATCATCAATTGGGGAAGCAGTTTGGTGGTATGTGATTTTTCAAGAAATTGTTTTTATTTCTTCCAAGTAATTCTTCTAAGTAATTAAATTTATGAACCTATAGTTCTCTGCATTATTCTGTCTTCTCCTTACAGATACATACTCTGGAGTGATATCTCCTATTTAATGCAGAGGGTAATTTGTCTTTGTCCTTTATATTTATATATATACAGAATATATATGGATATAGTAGATTTTTAGTTTATTTGTTTCAAAAATAGTGATTTTTTTCATTGATTTCCCTGTACTTTTTTTTAAATTCAGTTTTATTGCTTTTTGTTTGCACCTTTAAATTTTTTTTCTCTTGCCCTTAATTTACTCTTTCTCTAATTTTAGGAATAAAAACTTAGAGATTGACAAAATAAGGTCAACTTTTCCATTGGAAGCATTTAGTGTTACAAATTTACCTTTCCATGCATCTATAGTTGATTTTCATATGTTCTTTACATTGAATTTTCTATACTTAAAATTTGTCTGAACTGGGCCGGGCGGTGGCGCTGGAGATAAGGTGCCTGCGCTAACCTAGGACAGACCAGGGTTCGATCCCCCGGTTCCCCATATGGTCCCCCGTGCCTGCCAGGAGCGACTTCTGATCGAATAGCCAGGAGTAACCCCTGAGCATCACCGGGTGTGGCCCAAAAACCAAAAAAAAAATTGTCTGAATTTTGTTTCAAAAATTATTTACTTCCAATTTTCTGGAAATGAGTCTGTTACTGATGTTTTCTAATTAGATACTATTGTGGTCAGAGTATATATTCTGAAGTCCCAATAAATAGTGATTAAAATTTGAGAATTTCATTTATCCATATTAAGTAACTGAATGCTGCATGAAGAATATTGTCCTAACAACACAAATCTTTGTGTTAGGGGACAAAAGGGGAACAAAGTATTTTTCAAATTCTATCTCTTTACAAACATTTGGTACTATTATTAAAATAATAGAAGTGATTATTACTATAGTGGAGTTTTTCTCTAGGAGTCAATTCCCTGTTCATTATACAGAGCAAATGATTTTATCCTTGAATCCATGTATTTCTTGATTAAATTTCAGAGTTCTCTAAAATTATATGTGATTAATATGGGAAGATACACTTGGTGGTAGAGTACTTATATCCCCAGATTTGAATGAGCTATATGCTATTTTTCATGGGAAATAAAGTTGACAAGAAGCATTTTCACAAGAAATGGAGTGTGCATAACATATATAATAGGCATTTGAGACACTTCATAGATAGAACAGTCTTTAATTAGTTCAAAAGCCCCCAGATAACATAAAGGTCATTATAGTGTAAAGGGTACAAGAAGAAAATCACCAAATGACTCAGAACTCAGGTGACAAAAGAAGATCCAAATGAAGCTGAAATACAATGTTTTTAACCATGGTATGCTTTGGAATTGCATGACTACAAGAATTTGTAAGGCTTCAATATGCCAAGTATGACTGCTGAACTTTGAAAGTCTGTTGCGATTATGTCTTGAGACCCAACTTGTATCAGATATAGTGCTCGGGGATTACCCCTGTCTTTGTGCTCATGAATCACTGCTAGTTGTGCTTGGAGTACCATATGTAATGTTTAGGGATCTCTCCAGCCCTGCCCTAGTCTGTATTAGATTAGAAATTCATCTGGAATTATTTTAAATATAAGAAATGTGCAAAGGAATTCTGTAACAAATTTGAGGTGGGCATCTTTATCATATCAACCACTAAGTGTGACTATTGGTTTACCAAATAAAATCAGGGTTCCAGATCCATAGAAGTAATACAATGGTAAGATGCATGGTTTATACACAACCAACTACAGTTCTATCCCTAGCAACATACCTGCTTCCGTGAGCCTGCCAGCTGTAATCATTAAACCCAAAGTCAGTGTTAAGCCATGATCATAGTTGGATATGATCAAAAAACTAAACACTAAACCAAAGCAAAAGACTTATGACAAAACTTCATGGGGAATGCATGTGCTAAATATGATTTGTTGTTGTTGGTTTTTGATTTGGAAAGAAAATTTATTGCCTGTTTTTGTTTTTTGGGGGGCCACTCCTGGTGGCAGTCAGCTGACACTCCTGGCTCTGCACTCTGAAATCACTCCAGGCAAGCTCGGTGGACCATATGGGATGCCAGGGATGGAAACCGGGTCAGTCACTTGCAAGGTAAGACCTCTGCCTGCTGTTCAATCCCTCCAGCCCTGGAAATCAAATTTAATCAAGCATCCTATAGATTTATTTGCTGAACAAAAAACTAGGTAATGAAGAAATAATTTTCAAGAGATACGATTTTGAGGAGAGAGCCAAAACTCATAGATGAGTGAGATTATTATGCTGTCTCTATGAACTCCAGACTGCATCTTTGAACCATCAGGCCTTAAAAAGTTCAGAACAGAAGGCTTCTAAAATTAATGACCTTGTCTTATGGCATGGGAGAAGGTACCTGATATCACTGAAGCTCTCTGAGCAATAATTTTGTGTAGTTAAATCTTATCTCTGACTCTAGGGCCATGGAGTATGAAAGTTTTGATAATTTTTTTAAAAAAAATGAACCAGGGGGCCTGGGAGATAGCATGGAGGTAAGGCATTTGCCTTTCATGCAAAAGGTCATCGGTTCGAATCTCGGTGCCCCATATGGTCCCCCGTGCCTGCCAGG
>PVKC010027266.1:0-15836 GCA_004027635.1 Crocidura indochinensis | reverse complement strand
AGAGAGAGAGAGAGAGAGAGAGAGAGAGAGAGAGAGAGAGAGAGAATACTAAGCCCATTAGCAGTGTTTGGGAAAAAGATGCTTGGTAACAAAAGAGACTATAGAGATCAAAATCAACTTGAATAGGGGCCCGGGAGATAGCATGGAGGTAAGGCGTTTGCCTTTCATGCAAAAAGGTCATCGGTTCAAATCCCGGTGCCCCATATGGTCCCCTCCCCGTGCCTGCCAGGAGCAATTTCTGAGCATGGAGCCAGGAGTAACCCCTGAGCACTGCCGGGTGTGACCCCCCCCAAAAAAAAACAACTTGAATAATAAAATAATATTCTCTGATAGATTAGAATTTTGTGGTCAATTACTTCCACCTCATACCACTTGCAAATCAGTCTTTCCCACTTGTGTTTCTGATGATGACTAAATTCATCAGTATCTCTTATTGCTATTTTCCATTTCCTGAATGAAAAATATTTCAGCTTTCCTTCAAATTCTTATTCTTTTTTTTTTTTTTTTTGGTTTTTGGGTCACACCCGGTGACGCTCAGGGGTTACTCCTGGCTATGCGCTCAGAAGTCGCTCCTGGCTTGGGGGACCATATGGGAAACCGGGGACTAGCGCAGGCAAGGCAGGCACCTTACCTCCAGCGCCACCGCTCGGCCCCTCCTTCAAATTCTTATCCTAACTCTAAAAACCTCTCATTTAGTCAATCCCATGCCGCTAAATGATAGCCCAAGTTTTTCTTTTTTAAAGCCTCGCTATCCTCTAAGATCAATTCTGATTGATATCTCTCTTCTGGCAACTATCTAGAACTCAAATAGCTGAATGAGTGCTGTTGCACTCAGCTGGGGTTCGAGTGTTAATACAATGGGAAGAGTATTTGCTTCTCGAGTGTCCAACCCAATTTAGATCCTTGGCACCATGGAGTGACACCTGAGCCAGGAGTACCGAGCATTCCTAGCATGGCCCCAGTTAATTATTTCAAAGGTACAGTTTCTGTAGCCAAGGATTTCTCAACTAATTCACCATAAATATATTGGGCCAAATAATTCTTTGTATGAAGTGCAGTAGTATACTAGAACTCCAGGGGCTAGAGCAGGCAGGGTGCTTGACATGTACATGGCTAACCTGGGATCACTACCAGGAGTGATCCCTTAACACAGAGCAAAGATTAAACACTGAGCAGTGCTACAAGCATCCCCTCAAAAATTTCCAGACATTTTTTTTTTGGTCTCCTTGGGGACAAACTGCTTCTGGTAGCTAATCCCTAATCTATTTCATTAATTCTTTCAAATAAAGGACCCAGATTTTACATTTATTGTGCTTTGGGCTGAATATTCAAGAAACTCAAATATCTGTTAAGTGACTAAACTCTAAGATGCACCCTTAAGAGAAATGGTGCAAGCAATTCAAGCTAGGGAAACCAGAAATAGAAAACACCAGGCATACAAATTACAAGTATTCTAAGGGAAATTAAAGAGTTAAACCAATGATGTGGAGTTTTTATGAGTTTATCTTAAGTCAGGGGTCCTCAAACTTTTTAAACAGGGGCCCAGTTCACTGTCCCTCAGACCATTGGAGGGCCAGACTATAGTAAAAACAAAAATCACGAACAAATTCCTATGCACACTGCATACATCTTATTTTGATGTGAAGAAACAAAATGAGAATAAATACAATATGTGGCCTGAGGGTCGTAGTTTGAGGACCACTGTAAGTGTTAAAAAGAAGAGGATGAGATCAACATAACTTCCTATCATCAGCAAAAATCAAAATTAGAACAAAAAAAATGGGACAGTAAAGCAAAATGCCAACATAAAGATTTTTTAGATTTACTCTTTCCAGATGACAAGAGATTAAGATATCTAAAAATTTCCTCTATGGTTCTTTAATGTGTGCCCTGTATTAGCACAACTACAGATTTATTATCTGTGACAAATAAATCCTACCTGAGCAGTAAAACATGCAGGATCTTAAAAAAAAAACAAAAATCATTATGCACTCTACTCTGGGATTGCCTGTCGCCCAACTATATGGGTACCTACTCTCATTTATACAATGCTGTACTCTGGGGGTGCAAAATAAGGATCACGACCAACATTTGAACTATAGTAGAATGCAACAATGATAGGGCAGGAGAAATTATCTTAGTATGTTAAATAAATGAGTGTTAATTCAAGGTAGAATTTGGCAAATATACATTATTTCATTTTGGGGCCTCACTTAGTTGCCTAGTGATTCAGGGAGTCAGTCATATGTGATGCTAGGGACAGATCCCTGTTCAACTATATGCACAAGTGCCTTACCTAGTATACTTTTATCGCTCTAGGCCTAGAATTTAGCATACTGAATTTACAGTTTCAATTGGGGGGGGTGGGGGCCACATTAAAATGGTGCTTAGGAACTATTCCTTATTGTGATGCTCATCAAATGAGGTCAAGATGAGGTTAGACATAAATAAGAAAGCATCTTGACCCCTATACTAGCCTTCTGGCCTTGGAATAAAATTTAAAATTAAAGATATTTTATATTATCAATTCTAGTTATTCTTCCTAACATAATACTAAAAACAGTTACTGAAATAAATGTGAGGCTAAAGACCAATTATGGGTGGCTTATCCAGGTAAAAAAATTTTTTTTGGTGTTTGGGCCACACCCAGTGATGCTCAGGAGTTATTCCTGGCTATGCATTCAGAAATCGCTCCTGGCTTGGGGGACCATATGGGATGCTGGGGGATCGAACTGTGGTCCATCCTAGGTTAATGCATGTAAGGCAAGGGAGCTCTACTGCTTGCGCCATCGCTCTGGCCCCTATCAAGCTAAATTTTAAAGGTCCTCTTCAACCAGTAATTTTTGTTTAAGCAGTCTGAAAAGAACTTACACCCATTTCAGTGAATACAAAAGAGTGTGTGTGTGCACTATATTGTGTGTGTGTTCGCTATATTTTGTGTGTGTGTGTGTGTGTGTGTGTGTGTGTGTGTGTGTGTGTGTGTGTGTGCTGTATTATCGCCCCCAACCAGTAAACATAATTAGAGCCACTTTTCTAAACTAGCACAAAAGATTATTAGGTAAAAGTACTAATAGAGATTGTTAAGAATAATCTCTAGGGGCCCGGGAGATAGCATGGAGGTAAGGGGTTTGCCTTTCATGCAAAAGGTTATCGGTTTGAATCCTGGTGCCCCATATGGTCCCCCGTGCCTGCCAGGAGCAATTTCTGAGCATGGAGCCAGGAGGAACCCCTGAGCACTGCCGGGTGTGACCCAAAAACAAAACAAAGAACAAAAACAAAAACAAAAAAAAAGAATAATCTCTAAACACTGAGACAGGATTAAACCCTGAGCACTAAAAAGTGTTGCTTAAAATTTTTTTTGAAGTACTTCTAAAGAACATAAATTAATTTTTCTTAGCAAAAGTGTGCTAAGTATAAATAAAACTCACACAGGCAAAACACCCTCCAACTGCTTAGCTGGTCTAATAATCAAAGCAAAGAATTTTATTTCAAAGACCTTATCAAAATTGTAAGAAACCGAGCTGGTGAAATAGTTCATGGATAGTTTTTTTTTATTTTTTGGTTTATCAGGCCACACCCATTTGATGCTCAGGGGTTACTCCTGGCTAAGTGCTCAGAAATTGCCCCTGGCTTGTGAGGAGGGCTTGCAAGGCAGACACCTTACCTCTAGCGTCACCCCTCCGACCCCAGTTCAGGGATAGTTAAGGTGCTTGCCTTGCATGCAGCTGACCCTGATTGAATCTCCAACATCACTGAGGCAGGAGTGATCAGTAAGCAGAGTCAGGAGTAAACTTTGAGCAGAGTTAAATATGACCCAATACTCATCACACCACACTCTCCCAATAAGTGAGAAACCACAATGGGGAAAATTTTAATATATCACAATTTGATAAGGAATTTAATAGCATCTAAAATATATAGTCTAAATACTAATGCAATAAAAATATAACTACAGGGAATAAAAATATGAGAAACAATTCCTCCAAGGAAGATAACAAAAATAGTTGCTAAGTACACAGAAAAACATTCAAAATCATAAGTCATCAAGAAAATAAAAATTAAAATACCACAATGAGTGGTATAGCTACTAAGTTTAGTGCAAGTCTTGTATGTGGGAAGTTCAGTGTTTGATCCCTAGCATTGCAACAACAAAAAACCTTGATGAGATGCCACTTCATACACACTAGTACAGTTATAATAAAGAAGGTAGGGACAGGGCTCAAAAGGCTGGACTACATGGTTTGCATGTGGGAACCCTGGGTTTGATTTCTAGTACCATATGGTCACAAGTGCTACCAGGAACATTAAGCTGGGAGCAGCCATTGAGTGAATCCCCTGAATCATGAATCATGAATTCCCTGAAAAATACATACACTACCCCCCACACACAGTAGGGCTAGAGAGATAGTATAGAAAAACACTTTCCTTGCTTGCAGGAACCCCTGATTTGATTCCCAGTACTGTATATGGTCCTCTGAGCATCATAAGAATGACCTCTGAGGGGCTGGAATTATAGTACAATTGGGTAAGCATTTGCTTTCAAGGTGCTGATCCAGGTTCTATCCCTAGCATTCCTATGGCCCCCTGGGATTGCCAGGAGTAATTTCTGAGTGCAGAGCCAGGAGAAGAACAAATATTAAAAACAAATTTTTTAGAGAGACCTCTGAGGAACAGATTCTCATCAAAAGTGGGTATAGCCTAAAATCTTGTACTTTTCAAATGGATAAAACTCTTTTTCATATATAGATCTATATGTGTGTGTGTGTGTGTGTATATATATATATATATATATATATATATATATATATAATTTTTTTTCTTTTTGGTTTTTGGATCACACCCAGAGGTGTTCAGGGGTTACTCTTGGCTCTGAGCTCAGAAATCATTCTTGGCAGGCTCGGGGACCATATGGGATGCCAGGATTCAAACCACCATCCATCCTGAACCAGTTGTGTGCAAGGCAAAAGCCCTACCGTTGTGCTATCTCTCTGGCTCCTTTCTTATATATTTTAATTTGAATATTATGATTTGTATTTACTGTTTTCATATCCAGACATATATATCTGATTAAGTTAGAAGTAAGTATTCCTTCTACTGCTAGCTTGTTATGCTTCAAACATGAACCTACACTAGCTTTAATCTATACTTTAGGACACCTAGTATATTAACTCTTTCTTACTAGAATCTAATCATGTTAAAGAAAAATCCATTTAATCTACTAAAAGACAAAATCATGGTACTAGAACTTATTTCACTCCCTTGTCAGGAGTCCTATGAAGCCCACTATTGCCTAGGGTCAGCTAGACCCTAATCACAGTCCCAGTGCCAGAAACTCAAAGCATTTTGGAAGCAGCTAAGAAACTGCACTTAGAACTCACATCTCGACCCTAAGTCAGTACTCCTACTCAACAGAATACTAACAAATCAAATCCAACAACTCATTGAAACGATTATAAACCATTACCAAGTGAGAGTTTTCCCTGGATACAAGGATGGATTAACATATACAAATCAAACGTTAGTACACCATATTAATACAAAAAAAAAAATCAGGCCGGAGAGATAGCACAGCGATAGGGCATTTGCCATAGACAGAGAAGGATGATGGTTTGAATCCTGGCAGAATTCCATATGGTTCCCTGAGCCTGCCAGGAGCGATTTCTGAGCATAGAGCCAGGAATAACCCCTAAGCACTGCCGGGTGTGACCCAAAAACCATAAAGGTAAGGCGTTTGCCTTTCATGCAGAAGGTCATTGGTTCGAATCCCAGCATCCCATATGGTCTCCCGAGTCTGCCAGGAGCAATTTCTGAGCCTGGAGCTAATTTCTAATTTCTAGAACCTGGAATAACCCCTGAGCACTGCTGGATGTGACTCAAAACCAAAAAAAGAAGAGATATAGTTAAAAACAATTCCATTCACAATTTTGCATCAGAATATTAAGTACCTAAGAATTGACTTAACTGTAAAGATAAAAGACCTATACAAAGATAACTTCAAAATATTACTTAAAGAAATAAAAGAGGGCTCTTTCCTTCCTGCCATGCCAGAGGCCTTCTTAACCAGGCCTAAGGGGGGTGCGGGACTTGGGTGATCCTAGCACTCCTCTACCGCCTTGCTCCAGATCTCTAGGGCTTCCCAGGGTCACATGCCTGGACAAGGAAGGGAGGTGGGTCCCTTGGCAGAGCTTGAAGGTACCCTAGGTTTTCCCCCATTCCCCACTCAGCTCCTTAGGGAGGGTCTGGGTCAGGGCTCTGAACTTCCGGCCTCCCAGCTTCTTGAAGCAGTTACTTGTAATCTCTTAACAGTCTATATTTTCAAAACTGCACGGGGGCACATATATACATTATATATATACATATGTACATTAATATATACATACATATTGTATATATATACATATACATTATATATACACAATATACATTAATAGTACTCACTATCATTGAATTATGTTTTTATGTATGCAGAATGTCATTTTGTACTCTGCCCTTTCGCACACCCCTACAAAAGATCATTTTTCTCTTTAACTTTCTCACCCCCTATCATCATTACTCCACATTTACCCTTTTTAACTTAAGTACTATAGAGTCCTAAGTCACAGACCAAAGTGGTAACCTTGAGTTAACATCCCACCCACCCCCCCAACTATTCCAAAAGGCATAAAAAGGACACATATGTCTTTTCAGCATTTTATGCGTTTACTTTGACAGCTATAACTCTTGCTGAATATTTTCTTATACAGTGATGATTCCCCCCTACCCTTTTTTTTTTATCTTTTCTTCTCTTTGTGAACTGTTCAATAGGGAATTTGGTAAAAGAGTCCCTCAGTTTAATGCTTATGTTTGAACCAAGTTATGGGTATTGTTGGACGTGTTCTTACGCCCCCATATACTCTGATAACGCCACGTGGCTTTATTTCTTGTTTGTATAGGCACATTAAAACGGGAAAATACTATACATACAAGTAAGTTCTTATCTAATAGAGATGGGAACACACAAATCTTGTAGTGCAATGGAACCTTACACCCTGAACATTGACATAAAGACCTGGCACAGGCCTCAGAAGAATAGGCATTCTCCATCCAGCCCTGATCTAGGGAAGACATCTACAAAACATCCAAGGTTGTCTATAACACCACCTGGAGGCAATCCTCTACTAGGGAAGACCCTACCGCTGCTGACATCGACCTACTCAAAAAAGGCTTCCCTTAACACTGAGAAGACTTAACAACAACAATGACCTGCTTACGGACAGGGCGTTCTGTATTCCCCCTTAATTGTGAGGTGAAACTAGAGGATACTCCACACCAGCCTGATTTCAATGTAGGATGTGCAGATTCCAGGATCTTTAATACAGAAACCTGATGCCAACAATAGAGACTGCGTGAAAAAGAAAACTGTATTGGCACTACAGACAATGACTTGGATTGAATAAACTAGTTTGCCTGGAGCCTAGAATTGGTCTTATGTCAGGAAACCTCAGGGGTAGGGTCTCCTTGTATTTAGACCAAGGCTTTTCCTTTCCATGTCCCCCATATTTTGGTGAGCCTATGCAAACAATATTTGCCACTCTAACACCATTTTTACTGTGCACTTTTGACTCTAACCCTTAAAAGCCTTAAACTTTTGATGTTAACTTAAACTAATATGCATGTGCATGAAAATATAAAAAAATACTATGCCTTCAATGTTTAAGGAGTCACATAAATCTCATGGCTTTAGATTGCTTTGTGTACTACTAAGAAATGTTATAATGTACTACAATCTGGGGACTTGTGGACAAAGTAATTGTACATGGGTTCTGCCTTATTTTTCTTAATGTTCTTTGACTGTAAGTTCAATATTTAGGTGTCAGCAAGGGGATTCTTTTGTCCTTCCACTGTAACTTTACCTTCTCCTCTTTGCATCATTCTCATAATTAAAAATAAAAATAATTAAAATAAAGAAATAAAGGAGGGTAACGAAACAGAAACACATCCCTAGCTCAAGTATTGGGAGATTTAACATCGTCAAAATGGCAATACTCTCCCAAAGCATTATACAGATTCAATGCAATCTCTATAAGGATACCCAAGACATTTTTCAAATAGATTAAATTCATATGGAACAATAACTCTTGCCCACCGCCAGCCCTACCCCTCACTCAGCCCCCAATCTCCAAAACAATTCTTCAGAAAAAAAACTCCCCAACTTCAAACTATACTAAAAAGTGGTAGTAATTAAAGCATAATGGTAATAAATAAGGACTGATCTGCAGATCAAAAGAATATAATAGAAAATACAGAGAAATCTCTGGTATATGGTCAATGAATCTTTGAGAAAGGAGCAAAAAATAAGAAGTGAAGCAAGAAAAGCCTCTCAATCAAGTGGTGTTGGGAAAACTAGTTGGCCACATGCAAAAACATGAACTCAGACTTCTAATGCCATGCACAAAAGTCAAATCAAAATGGGTTAAAGACCTCAATATCAAATTTGAATCCTTAAGTTACATAGAGGAAAATATAAGTAGAGCTCTTCATGGATTTGAAAATAGAGGCATCTTTTAGGCATCTTTTATATCCTAAAAGATTTATTAAATTAATTGATTTAATTAATTAATTAAGACATTTATGCACCTTAAAGGAAATGATGACCAGAAGACAAAACAGCCTACAGATTGAGAATTTGCCCATGATCCATCTGATAAAGGTTTAACATCCAAAATATATAAAGTACTGGTAGATATCTATAAGAAAAATAAACCATACAAACCTATTTAAAAATAGGGGGAGAGGGGCCGGAGAGATAGCATGGAGGTAAGGTGTTTGTCTTTCATGCAAAAGGACAGTGGTTCAAATCCCGGCATCCCATATGGTCCCCTGTGCCTGCCAGGGGTGATTTCTGAGCATAGACCTAGGAGTAACCCCTGAGCGCTGCCAGGTGTGACCCAAAAAAACAAAAAAAACAAAAAAAAACAAAAACAAAAACAAAAAAAAAAAAAAAACAGGGGGGGGGGGGAGAAAAGATGAACAAAAGCAGGGGTGGCGAACAAGTTAGACACAAAGAGCCAAAATTTTAAACTGTGAGAGTCAGAGAGCCACACCATGCAGTGACCTACCAAAACAGACAAACACTCACACAAAAGCATGTACTTTTAACAATAATCTATTAAACACATATTGCATTTTGCAATTTTGAGTGAGGGTCAAAATCCTGCAGTGATGGTGAGGGTGTGCTGTGTCCTCCACACTAAGAACTAACGGCCACATGTGACACAACATGTGACACATGGGTCGTCGTTGTGTGTTGTGTTCCCCCCCCCCCCCTTGCTGGCCCGTGCAGTGGTTTCCGAGGGATGGGAGGCGGGGTGGTGCAGCCTGGGGGCAGACTACACGCTCCGAGATCTCTCCTCAGAGGTCCCTCCTCAGAAGCAGCAGAACAAAATCCAACTTGGCAAAGAGCCAAAGTATACAAAATAATGATAAGAGGCAAAGAGCCGCATTCATTTTGGCCAAGAGCAGCATGCAGCTCAAGAGCCGTGTGTTTGCCACCCCTGAACAAAAGCTTCCTTAAAGAAAAAATATAAAAAGAAACATAAAAGGCCTAAGATTTTTTCATTTCAGAAAATGTAAATCAAAAAATCAAAACAAGATAGTGCTGATAGTGTAGCCGGTAGGGCATTCGCCTTGTATGCAGCTGACCTGGGTCCAAACACCAGCATCCCATAAGATCTTTCGAGTACTGCCAAGATTGATTTCTAAGTGCAGAACCAGAAGTAACCCCTGAGCATCACCACTGGGTACCAAAACAAACAATAAGATAGCACTTCATACCACAGACTGACAGTCATCAAAAAGAACAACCAGTTTTGATGAGGATGTGGAGAACAAGGGACTCCCATTCACTGCTGATGAGAATGTTAACTGTTCCAGCATTGACAATATGAACATGCTTCAAAAAACTAGGAATTGAATTTCCATTTGATCCAACAATTTCACACCAAGGAACTGGGCCCCAAAACACAATGCATAAAACATTTATGCACTCCTATGTCCACTGCAGCATTATTCACAACATCCAAAATATGGATATAATACAAATGACCAAGAAGAGATGAGTAGATGAAGAATAAATACTTGGGCGAAATCATGCAATTTGCTGCTATACATACAGATGGATCTGGAGAGTATCAGAGGGAGAGGAACAGATTCAGAATTATCTCTCTTACATATGGGGCTATCAAATTCCCAAAGGCAATAGAAACAAAAAATAGGAGAACCACGCTTTAGTAGCAAGCCTACTTCCCAGTGCAAGGAAGGGAAGAGAACTAGGACAATAGGAGAGGAGAGAAATACCTACCACAGAAGCAGGCTGTGCATGGTAGAAAGAAAACTGGAGATATTGGTGGAGGGTAGTAAACTATGGTGAGGAAATTGATTTAGAACATTGTATGCCTGAAACTCAAATATCTTTCTAACTTTGTAATTCATTAAAAAGAAAGAAGGAAGGGAGGAAGGGAAGAAGGGAGGTAAGGAAGGAAGGAGGAAGGAAGGGAAGGAGGGAGTGAGGAAGGACTTTTTTGTTTCATGCAATTTGGAGCCACAGGGTGAAACTTGAGAATATTATGCTGGGTAAAGATATAGAATGATCTCTCATCCAGTCATACAGGGGTATAGACACAATAAGGAAATAAGAAATGTTTCAAGGCAACAGAACCTGAGAACTGGTATGTAGAGCTAAGCTCAAGAGCAGTAGTAGGATTGGGGTCTGGGGGACGAAAATGTGGAGGGAAGTTGACTCTAATAGAGGGTGTGGTGTTTTACCCATGAAACCCAACAGTATTGCAAATTACAGCACCTAAAAAAATGGTTTTATGGGCCAGAGAGATAGCATGGAGGTAAGGCGCTTGCCTTGCATGCAGAAGGATGGTGGTTCGAATCCTGGCATTCCATATGGTCCCCTGTGCCTGCCAGGAGCGATTTCTGAGCACAGAGCCAGGAATAATCCCTGAGCACCGCCGGATGTAGCCCCCCCCCAAAAAAAAACAAAAAAGAACGAATAAAAACAGACAAAAAAGTTCTAAGAAGTATTAGTTTTGGTCAGCAACGGTCTCAAAGTAGATGAGAAGAATTCTAAGAAAAATAATCAGACCTCACAGCTCCTATAAAATAAGGCAAAACTTTTGGGGAAAAGATTTTACATATGCTTTTACAAGTCTTTTCAAAATCCTCTGATATGTCATACACATAAGAACTCACTGTTTTAAAGTTGCATTACAAATAATTCTTACTTTGCTTTCTCTTTCTAATTCACTTCTCAGCCATTCAAAGTCACTGTATCTTCTTCTAACAGTTGATTCCTTCAGCTTGAAAATAGGTAGATTTGTCTGAAACAACAATAACAAAAAATAACTCTTTAAATGAAGCAAGTTACAGATATTTCAAAAAGCAGAGGTTAATTAAAAATATAGCAAAGCCCAGTTACCTTCAGATAAGGAAAGCATGATGTTTATTAAAATGACAATGTAGTTTAACAAAATAAAGCTTGGTTAATAGAAAATACAAGGCCAGTACAGTGGGTAGAGTGCTTGCCTTGCATGCAGCTTCCCTGAGTTTGATACCCAGCATCCCACGGGGTCCCCAGAGCGCACCAAGAGTGATACCTTAAGCACAGAGGCAGGAGTGAGCCCAGAGTACCATCAGGAGAGGCACAAAAAGAAAGCTTGTTATTTACACCACAAAATCTTCTTCCCTTTTTCTTTTTTCTTTATTTATTTTTTAAGTTTTTGGGCCATACCTAGCAGCACTCCTTGCAACCAGCCAACTTGAGTTTGATCCCTGACACTCCATTTAGTTCGAAAACCTGCCAGGAGTGGTAACTAAGCCCGCAAACAAAAACAAAAGAGCTAGAAAGACAAAGAGCTGAAAAGGATGCTTTGCACACAAGAGTTCAGAGATCCCTATGCCCGAACCCCCAAGCAACTAGAAGCAGTAACCTCCAAGTACCATGGATATGGCACTCAAAAAGAACTCAAAATTTTTTTTGCGAATATGCTTTTAGTATCATTAGGTCTGAATATATGAAAATAATGGAACAGGACATTTTAAAACATTCTAGTGAGCTAAGATGAGGTCAACCAAATAAGAATCAGAAATCTAGCACTAAATGCTTAGACAGTATCATAATATACCATGCTCAGAGAAAGAATATCTTAACTACTTTAAATGAAATACAATATACTTTATCATGACTAGATTAGATCTAGTATGATGAAAAAGTGCATAAAGTACTATTCTTAGTAGTCTCCTTCAAAAGAGACTATATTAACTCTTCTCATAGGAGTCATACAAATAAGATCAAGTTCTGAGATCCAGTTTTACAAGCTTACAATAGGCTTAAGAAATGAAAACAGAATGACTGGTACTTTGAAGTTACATAGGTATATAAGAATACTTTTGCATCTTCTCTTTAATGAGACTACAAAACTTTACATAATAAAGTAACAAGATTTCTATTATTTTTACTCTTGCCTATAAGAGGAAATATACAACCAAATCCATATAGAAAATGGTTGCAATTATGACTATTAATGAAAGTTGTATATTATATGACTTTATCAAGAATAGTTTCTAATATGCATACAAAATCCAAAGCTTGTTAGGGACAGAAAAGATCTGTTACAATTAAGGCCTATGGTATATAAAAAAAATCTTCTTAATAAAATATGCTATCAGATGAGTCTTTTCTAATTGTTTCTGCACTAGAATTATAAATCATTTTGCAAAGAAAAAGTAAAACAAAAATAGTGTCACCAGAAGAGAAGTCTGACTAATTAATTTTTTTATGGAAGGCATATCATCAATGTGTAAAGTTCAACGTATTTGAAAGAAAGTTCTAATCATTTAAGCTTAATGCCACTTGTAATTGTCGCTCAGAAAAAGAAAAGCTTTTTATTCAAGACCTTAAACCCATTTTTTAGTGGTCTCCATTTTTCTCAAAGTGTATTAACTTCTCTATGCTGTACACCTTATAGCTTGAACTCTTTAATACAGATGCTACTGGGCACAAGTGTATAGGTTTCAATCAGGAAACCAAATCTCACAAGAGGTTTAAAAGCACTTGAATTTTTCTTTCCCAGGTAACCACAACATTTGTTCATTGTATTAATGACTAAGAGCAAAATTGCACCTAACAAGACCCTTATTATACTAAAAGTCAAGCTTATATTTAGAGATGCTGGCTTGCTGTACAGAGGGATATTCTCATTCTCTGCAGGGAACAAAATTAGGTCCCCTGGAGAGTAGGGTGATAATTCCCAGAAAGAAAGTACTGGATTATTTCTCTCTAATTTCACCCATTGGCTTTTTAACCAAGTTCACCCTTCCGCATTAAAATATTAAGTCTTTGTAAGTGTCTAAAGATAGAAAGGTCTTTACAGAATTGAGTGTTTTCTGCAGGTGAGATTTTACATTTTGAATTCCCTCCTCTCAAATTACTTTACAAAAGGGATTAGCTGCTCTCTTTATTCAGCATGTTAAGATCAATCTTGTGAAAAGAGTTCCCTAAGAATATTCATACTTCTGGGTGCGGAAGTCTATAAAGTTAATCTCTGAAACAACATATCAAGCTTACAGGTACAATGTTGAGAGAAGAGTGCCAATTCAGCTCACTTTACCTTCCATTTTCCCTTTTGAACTTTTGACACAATCATGATTTTATCTCTCGTCTTAATAGAAGGGGAGGGAAGAAGAGGTCCATTCTTTACTATGATTAGCTAAAAGTTTGATAGAGTAATAATTACATATATCAAGAATTTTCTTAAACAACCACAACCTTTAATGTTTGTGTTTATCTTTTTTCTCAGATGACTATAATCTGTATATAAGTATTATTTCAGAATTTTATAAATTATCAAGTAATCCTTACTGTTATTTATCTACTATCTGAAAACTTATTGATCATCACAAATGATTTTCAATTTAACCATTTTGTTTTGGGGTCACACCTGGTAGTACTCAGGGATCATATGGGGTGCCAGGGATCAAACATGGGTCAGCCATGTGCAAGTACCCATTCCAGTCCCTCAATTAAACCCTTAAAAAACGACCCACTTACGCGCCCACAGAAGCCCGTGGTGGCCATCGACAGCTAGACATGAGACGGGGCAGGGGCAGTGGATATGGGTGGGGAAATGGTTTTCTGAAGATGACACAGGGAATATTTTTTATTTAAACAACTTGATTACATACATGATTGTGTTTGGGTTTCAGTCATGTAAAGAACACCACCCATCACCAGTGCAACATTCCCATTGGGACACCAATGTCCCAAATCTCCCTCCTGCCCACCCAACCCCCGTCCTGTACTCTAGACAGGCTATTTTCCTCCTACATTCTCATTATTAGGATAGTTCAAAAAGTAGTTATTTCTCTAACTAAACTCATCCCTGTTTGTAGTGAGCTTCATGAGGTGAGCTAGAACTTCTAGCTCTTTTCTCTTTTGTGTCTAAAAATCATTATTGCAAGAATGTCTTTCATTTTTCCTAAAACCCATAGATGAGTGAGACCATTCTGTGTCTTTCTCTCTCTCTCTGACTTATTTCACTCAGCATGAGAGATTCCAGGTACATCCATGTATAGGAAAATTACATGACTTGATCTCTCCTGACAGCTGTGTAATATTCCATTGTGTATAGGTACCACAGTTTCTTTAGCCATTCACCTGTTAAGAGCATCTTGGTTGTTTCCAGAGTCTTGCTATGGTAAATAGTGCTGCAACAAATATAGGTGTAAGGAAGGAATTTTTGTATTGTATGTTTGTGTTCCTAAGGTATATTCCTAGGAGTGATATAGCTGGATCGTATGGGAGCTCGAGTTCCAGTTTTTGGAGGAATCTCCATATTGCTTTCCATAAAGGTTGAACTAGACGGCATTCCCACCAGCAGTGGATAAGAGTTCCTTTCCACATCCCCGCCAACACTGCTTGTTCTCATTCTTTGTGATGTATGCCAATCTCTGGGGTGTGAGATGGTACCTCATAGTTGTTTTGATTTGCATCTCCCAGATGATTATTGATGTGGAGCATTTTTTCATGTGTCTTTTGGCCATTTGTATTTCTTCTTTGTCAGTGTCTTTCCATTTCTTCTCCCCATTTTTTGATGGGATTAGATGTTTTTTTCTTGTAAAGTTCTGTCAGTGCCTTGTATATTTTGGAGATTAGCCCTTTATCTGATGGGTATTGGGTGAATAGTTTCTCCCACTCTGTGGGTGGCTCTTGTATCCTGGGCGCTATTTCCTTTGAGGTGCAGAAGCTTCTCAGTTTAATATATTCCCATCTGTTAATCTCTGCCTTCACCTGCTTGGAGAGGGCATTTTCCTCCTTGAAGAAGCCTTTAGTCTCATTGTTCTGGAGTGTTTTACCTACATGTTTTCTATATATCTTATGGTTTTGGGTCTGATATTGAGGTCTTTCATCCATTTGGATTTTACCTTCGTACATGATGTTAGCTGGGGGTATAAGTTCAATTTTTTGCAAGTGGCTAGCCAGTTGTGTCAGCACCACTTGTTGAAGAAGAGGCTTTCTTTGCTCCATTTAGGGTTTTTTGCTCCTTTATCAAAAATTAGGTGATTGTATGTCTGGGGAACATTCTCTGAGTATTCAAGCCTATTCCAGTGATCTGAGGGCCTGTCTTTATTCCAATACCATGCTGTTTTGATAACTATTGCTTTGTAGTATAGTTTAAAGTTGGGGGAAGTAATTCCTCCCATATTCTTTTCTCCAATGATTGCTTTAGCTATTCTAGGGTGTTTATTGTTCCAAATGAATTTCTTTTTTTTTTTCTGTGTTTTTTTTTTTT